>JABUQX010118173.1:30000-34339 GCA_015478945.1 Trachelipus rathkii
ATACGCGTCAAATGACGCAAATGACGTCACAAAAAATTTAGAAACTTATTTAGAGAATGATAAAAAGTTTAAAGGTATTTTATAAAAATAATATGAAAAACTATGAGAATAACAAATAAAATGTGCCCTTATATGAGTTGTGAATAAAAAATAATAGGTAATAATATTTTTAGGGTGCAAAATAGAATTTAAATGAGAGGACCCAACAAAGGTTGCCACATTTTTGCTTGCAAAAAGCACAAGGTTTACGACGATACTTAAAAGTAAATATAAAGAGAGCCACATGTCGCATATTGCAATGTTTAGTATAAAAATAATAAAGAGAAAGATAGCGTAATATTGTTTTAAATAAGTTTAGTATAAAGATGATAATAATAAAGAGAAAGATACAGTAATATTGTTTTAAATAAATAAATAAAAAATAATAATAAAAGTAAATTCTAGAAAGTTTAAATTTTAAAATTTTAAAATTAAAAAGAGTATACCTCTAAAATCGTTTTCTTTTTTATTTGAAAGAAAACTATATTTAAACTATTTAAAAGAATAACTTAAATAAATTTGATTAAATCTAATAAAAAAAAAATAAATATTTTAACATTTTTTTTTTATTTAGTTTTTAAAAATAATTAAAATTTTTTTTTCTATAGATGAATAAATATATATATAAACATATAAATATATTTTATCTAAAAAACTTAAAATTAAACTATTATGATGGTCGAATATATAATTTAGTAAAATAATACATGTTACAAGTCGATTAACTTTGCAATATTTGTTGCGAGTTTTAATAAATAGATTCTAAAATGGATAGAATAATTAATGAAATTCATAGCTCTTCATATATCGAAAAAATAAGAATAGTTATAAGAGATATTAAATCTGATGTCTTTAATAATATAAATAATAATAATAATAATAATATAGGTAAAATCGAAAAAAGATTTAAGAAGATTAAAAATTATTATTATTACTTCTCAGTTTATTGTAATTTGAAGACAATAGATATAAATAATGAATATGTAGAGTTGGAAGTACAAAGGATATTAGACAGCCTTTTAATAGAAATAAGAGAAGCTAAAAGGTTAGTTGATAAAAAACAACAATTCATTTATGAAAAAGAATGTAGAGAATTATTGAACAATAATAAAAATAATGTTGACATGCAATCAACAGCAACGGTATTTGTAAAGGAAGAGACTGCAAAAACTGTAAAGAAAGATGCAAAACTAGAGACTAGAATAATTGAGAGAAAGCTATTCACAGTTAAAGCAGCTGTAAAAGAAGAAATTCCTTCAACAGTATGTAGCAAACAAATAGACATAAAAGTGGAAAATGTAACCACTTCTGTCGTTAAAATAAAAGATGTAGAGGCAACAGGCATACTTTCAAATAAATTTGCAATAAGTAAACTTAGCAGTACGAATTCTAATGAGAAGAATAAGAATAAGTACAAAATAGCAGATTTTAAAAGTAATCCGCATTCACTTGTTGAAAAGTTTACTATGGGAGATGTTTTAAATGCTTCTAAAACTAAGTCAATGACGGGCACTCTGAGCATATCTAAAGCGAATTTTAAAAGTAATTTGCAAACGCCTTGTCAAAAAACCATAGAAATGAAGCTTTCTAAAAATGAAACTTTGTCAATGACGAGCAATCTTAGCACAACTAGAGAGAATTTTAAAAGTAATTCTCAAAGGCCTTGTCAAGAAACAAAAGCTTCTAAAGTTAAAAATAAAGTAATGAAGTCTCTTCCAAAGTTCAAAGTTCCTAAAACTGAAAATGAGTTTGAAGATATAAAAGATAAAGGTTTAAAAAAACCATATAGATTTAAGACAAAACCTAAGTTGTAAGACAAAACAAAGTAAGATAAAACCTAAGTTGTTTTTTAAACAAAAAAAGATAAAACGTATTAACAAGCAAAGAAAGAATAATAAACTTTGTGAACCAAAGTTCAATAAGAAACAAGGAAGAAAAAGTACATTTCATAAAAAGAAAGACTTTTTCAATATAGTTAAGTTTAGTAAAAGAAAAATGAATGATTTCACGAAACATTTTTGTTTTCGAAAAGTCAGAAAGAATAAAATAACATTTTATATTCTTATAACCCAGAAAAAGTTGTATATAGGATTTAAATATGTTTTTAAATATGCATTCACGAAAGAAATTGAAATTTGATTCGATATTTTAGTTTAAGTAAAAGGAAAAAGAAATTTCATATTTCTTTTTATTATAATTTTTTTTTGTTTAATTGAAAGGGTTAAATAAAATTAATAAAGTTTCCAAAAACGGGGAATGTTAATGTTTATTTAACATTAGAAGTTCCTGCAATGAAACGTTGCAGGCAAAGTAGTAAACAACGAAATGCGCATGCGTGAAAGAGAGTGATCTTTCATCACTTGCAACAAAATATTCATAGAAGGAAGACGTAGTTTCAAGAGAGAAATTTAATATTCAAAGTTAATAAACTACATTATGTAATAGTAAATAATTAAAGGACAAACAAGTTTAGCGAAGGCTAATAGAGGCTATAATCAAGGTATTTACCATTTATATCAAGTTGAATCTATTAATCAATAATGTGAAAATATCTAACAAGTGCATTTTTGTAAAGAGTAAAATGTTTTATCGTGTCTTTTATATGTTTATTATTTTATGCTATTTATTAGATTTTAGAATTGTAAATATAGTATTGTTTTATATATGTTTTCAGGACGATGTCATTAGCATTTACCAATAAAAGTTTATGTGAACACATCCGTACCAATTATTACCCTCAGCCTGAACTTGCTTGGGAGTCATATGTCTGTCGGAATTGTGAATGCAAAAGATGTACAAATCGCCGCTTTATGATTACGACAATATCTAAATTCTCAAATCATTAGAAGAATTCAATGTCCCCGATTTGAAGAATTTAACACATGTTAATGTCTATTTAACATTAGAAGTTCCTGCAATAGAAAGTTGCAAGATTTAGTAAGCAAAAACGCGCATGCGTGAAACTGAGACATAACTTTAAGAAAATTCTCTCGGCACTTGCAATGTGTGGAGAATAACATGAAGAAGTGTTTATAAAATGAAGCTTACAAACAAAGATGATTTTACTATTTGATAGAGTCATTAAAAAGCCCAATAAATCAGGTACAAAACCATTTTATGTTATATGATTTGCTAATAAATGTATTTCGATTTATGACTGGAAAAATCTATTGTAAAATTACTGACGATCTGTTATATAGTTTGTTCTATTTATTATATATTTGTTTTATATTTTAGTCATTTTTTTGTATATATCATTTTTTACATTATTGTTTTTTTTGTCGTTTTAATTACAGAACCAGAAGTTCATTTATGGCAATATGTTCAAATAAAGTCTTTTTGGATTTCTGCGTATCATGATTCCTTCTTTTTGGCTCTATCTTAAGAAGCTAATTTTAACAATATATATATATATATATATATATATATATATATAAATAAATTTATTTTATAATATATATAATAATATATATATATACTATATATATATATATATAATATATATATATTTATATATATATATATATATATATATTAATATATATATATATATTAGTATATTATATATATATATATATAATATTATATTATATATATATAATATATATATATATATATATATATATATATATATATATATATATAATATATATATATATATATATAATATATATATATATTATATATATATATATATATATATATATATATATATATATATATATATATATTATATATATATATATAATATATATATATATATATATATCTATTATACCACCAGACTTTATATATATATATATATATATATATATATATATATATATATATATATATATATATATATATATATATATATATATATTATATATATATATATATATTAACTACTATATATATATTTGTATTTAATATATATATATATTATATAATATATATATATATATAAATATATATATATATATATTATAACTAATATATATATATATATATATAATAATATTATTATTAATGTTATCCTAATAGATAAAAGTTTGAGTTTTATAAATGTTCTATATTTATTTAAAAATTTTAATTCAATGAAATTTTCAATAATACTTTATATTATACTCGCAACTCAAAAAAGTAAAAATAATTTTTATATAAATTAAATTTTTTAAAAATTCGCTCATACCAAAAACGATGTCCATCGCCTACTCTCGAGTAATTTTTGAAAACCTTTTTCTTTTAAATTTTCCTTATGGGAATTTTTTTTGAACGCATATTTCATGTATGAAAATCGAAACTAAAATTTAAAAAT
>JABUQX010118174.1:0-30000 GCA_015478945.1 Trachelipus rathkii
TGCTTCGGATTAAGAGTGAATGAAAAACAATGATTTTATTTTATTACCTTCAGTTATTAAGTACAGATAAACACGAAGAATTTTATTAGTTTCTTTTATTGTTTTTAGAGCATGTGTAAAGCGTGGAATAGCAGCATCATACTTCACTTATTACCAATTTCTGCTTCACTTGAGGCGATCAAAAGCTCATGCTGGGGACACATTCATAACAATAATTTGACTTTTTTGGTGTTTCTTCCTAACATATTATTTCCTTTTGTTTTCTTTATGAGAGTTTCTTTTTTCAGAAGGTGGAGAAGCGTCTTGCCTTGCACCTTGCATATATTGTATAATGAAGTGGCAATTTTTGTTGGTGTTTCCTTCCCCACGATGAAATTTTTATATTTGTTCTTATTTTTTTATATGCCTCCTTCTATCCTAAGCATTTTTTCTTAATCCTACAGTCTTTTCGCAACGGAAAGATGTATCCCCCCTTGGTTTCATCATTCGTCAATTTATGAAAAACTTATTTTGCCAAGTATGAGAAAGGAGAGATAAATATATAGTTGTTTACTTAACTGGAACTGCAAACCTGCAGAAAGAGTAATAACTGTCTGTCTCGGTGTTGGGAATATAAGTTAAGTAGACCCGGAACAGTAAGGAAAGAAGTATGAAAGAAGGGGAGTCTTTAGACTAAAAGAAAAATTTAATTATAAGAAACTATTATATGTGCAATAGGGGATTGGGCATGGCAATGTGTTTAATCGCACATACAAGTTAAACAAAACGGTTATGGAAAAAAACATAATACATGTATCCCATGGTTAACAGAAATTTTCTAAGGAAAGGAAACTATTAGAACTTCTACTTGGGGGTGGGTATTCCCGTTTCCTTAGTGGGCTAAATGAGCCTTTTATAAGTAAAATTGCCAAAGATATTACTATCCAGCATACAACTTAAAAGTTAGAGTATACAAAAATGCAATATTAATGACAAATAATATTTTCGTCCAACCCAAACCAACTATTTTGTGGTTCCATCAGATATTGTTATAATATATATGCAATTAAAACTTATTAATACGTTTCAATGTACGTTGATATTAGTCCAAAAACAGTTGTACACTGGTTTAACTTTTTCCCCGTTAGGATATTAATATATTTATAATTATATATTTATTTAATATAAATTAATAATAATATATAATATTATATATATAATATATATTAATATTTAATATATTATAATATATTATATATATATTATATTATATATTATAAAATTAAATTATTATATATTCTATTAATATTATATATATAATGATATATATATATATATATATAATTATATAAATATACTTAATTTAAATATATAAAAATATTAATAAATATATATATAGTAAATATTAACATATATATATATATATATTATAGTATGATATATATATAATAGATATATTAATTAATATATAAATATATAATATATATATATAATAATATATTATATATAATATATAATAATATTATATATTAATAATTTCTTCTGATTTATAGATGTTCAATTTTTTAAAATATTATAAGTATTTATAAATATATTTATAAATTCTGGACACGTAATGATATTGAATATTAGGTAAATATACTAATTACACGAAATTACGGATTATTTTAGTTGTAAATTTAGATTAATTTAAGGATACGTAGTTTTATAGTTAATAGTCATGAAAAGTGAAAATATCAAAAACTAATTTAGAAAAGGATATATTGTATATTAATAAGCAGAACAATTCACAAAAGGAAAAAATAACATGTGTTTTTACAGAATGAGTGAGCGAAAACTTTGTGTAGTGTTATCACGTCTCATTAAAAGCATAATATGATGATTTATTTGGCGGTTTCGAGTTCTTAAAAATTATAATTATGATTATATGTAAATGAAAAAGATAAAATTTAATTATTGAACTAACATCGTTAATTTCGTCTTTCCAGGAGTTACCAATTATTCCTATATTGCTCAAGAAGAATCAAACCATTACAATATATAATATATATATATATAATATATAATAATATTATTAAAAACACTTAATTATATTTATTATAAGATATATATAAAGTTATATTAAATATATTATCAAATCTAATATATGCATATATATATTTATATTATATAAGTATATAATGATATATTATATATATTATATATAATATAATATATTAATTTAATATATATATATATATACTATATATATATATTATCATAATATTAATATATATTATAAATATTAAATAATATAATATTATATTATATATATTATTATATATATTAATATATTAATTATTAATATATATAATAAATATTATGTATCAATCTTAACATATTACCACTGTACGGTTGGCTATTCTACAGCAAATAATTTTATCTATCTAAATATATTTCTTAACTATATTATCTCCATACTTTAGCAATAAATTAGGAAAGTTTTATTCTATATAGAGTAAAGTTTCACGCATAATCAATATTCGGATAACTTTATATGACTATAATCTTCGTTATTATCCACTATTATTCAATAATATGAAGTTCTGAAGTAAATTAAATCAAAAAAATTACTGTCTACTCATTATAATACTAAATAAGTCGAATAAAATATTTGAATTAATTAACAAGTGACAATAATGACTACTAACGCTGAGTTTATGTATATAAACCCATTAGTGAGTTAGATAACTAAATTATCTATTACCCTCAAAAAGGAAAATAATATCTCCAGTGATCAATTAATTTCCGATGAACTAAAATATATAATTATTTTTATTCGTTTTCTTATTTTTTAATGAACTATCTTAGGCTGATTAGGTGACAAGGAGCTGAATAGTGTAAATATGTTAATTACAAACAGATAAGAGTGGAGAGTTATTAAAGTTAAGGGCTTTTTAGAATTGAATAAGTATTAGTAATAAATAATCTATAAGTTACTACATAATAATATATAAGAGATATATTATTTAACATGTACTCTGATATCTTAATTATTAGCTCAAATTATATACTATAGTATATTTAATTGATATACGTGCAAGTCATGAGCATAATATTAAGGAGGGCTATTGTTGCTCGATGTCCGATAATTTTATTAGGTTATTTAAATAATATAAAAATATGACGGTTAATATACCTTCATAATCATTATAGAAATACTTTGATAATATCGTAATAATTATACTAATAATACTCGAATAATATTTAAGTTGAGAACGTGTATAAATTAAGAGATTATTATTTTGAATGATATATATATATATAATAAATATAATATAATTATTATTATATATATATAGTATTATAGGTCGTTATATTATATATATATATATATGTAATATAATATATATATACTTTAATATTTAATATATATATAATATATTATATTTATTATATATTTATATATATATTATATATTATTATATAATATATTAATTAATAATTAATAATATTATATATAAAATTATGATATATATTTATATATATAATTAGATTTAATTATAATAAGATTTATATATATATATTATAGTATTTATATATATATAATATAAAATATATATGATATCTATTTACAACCATGTAAATATTTTACTGTTCACTTGTTATTTTTTATTTATTTATTTAATATATAATATAGTATAGTAATATATATACTATATATTTATAATATATTATATATTTATATATTAATTATGTTGTTAAATATAATATAATATTAATATTATAGCATATATATTATATATATTATTAAATTTATATTTATATATATTATAATTTACAGATATAGTATTATAATATTATATTATATATTAATATGATATATATTATATATATTAAATTAATATATATATATATAATATATATATTAATATGAGTGAGTGGAATTATAAGTGACTAAGTAAAGGAGTCAGAAGTTTTATTCAATAGAATCTTTATTCAATAGAAAGTTTATTTAGATCTGTAATAAAATTACTGATAATATATATAAATACTGTATATATGAGATAATTATAAAATATTAATAGTAATTTTTGTTTAAAAAAAATAAATAAAATAGTATATTAATTTTTATCCTAAAACAGGGTGTAATTAATTTCTAAGTCAAACTCTATCTATACAATCTTCCTGGATCTGGTTTAAACATTCTATTTTAAATTTTATTAGAAAAGAATCAGTCAATAAATTAATAATTTTCTATTTTATGGTAATAATATAAATATATATATTTTAATTGGGGAAAGAACTACTTTGTATTAAAGGTATCGTTCCTCACTACTCCTTAATTTATATATGCTTTTATATTTACTTTTATTTTTCTCTCATATATATTATAATTGTGTGAAATATTATGTCAAATAGATAGAGTGTGAGTCCACTCGAATTATTATTATACTTCATTTATTTAGTCTTAGTCTATTTGTGAGGAGCGTAGAGTGAGCTCGCTCTGGAGTGATTCCTGCCGACCAAATCCCTCCGTGGTAATGAAAATAATAACTATCTTCCACCTCTGACCTAGTTTGTTAAATTCTCCCTCTTCCCTGCCTCCATACGGAGTTTGATCGATGGGTGACATTACCAGGTAAACAAGAGAAGGCGGGCCCCCCCCCATAAATACGTATGCATGCAAGGGAGTAATTTAATATTATTTCATTTCGAAATTTTCTGGACTCTCGAGAATGAGAAAAGATAGTTACAAACAGATAAAAAGATATATAAGAAAAAATAGACCTGTCACTCTGTTGAAGTTGCCGGCTCCCTCAATATATGCGGCTACAAACGAAATCCTCGGTACGTTGCCTTACGCTTCCTCTTTTAGCCCGCGATTGTTCTACGCGGGTTTAAGTTTTGGCGGAGATTATAAAAGAAATAACCGCCATGCCATGAGCCACCTCGTGTAAATATTATAGAAATGAGAGTGGTTCTATTTATTTAAGTATTTTTGTGTAGTAATAATATTTATGCCCGTAAATCGTGTAATACATATGCTAAAAAAAATAGCCAAATTTAGTTAATATTTCAGTCAACAAGCGTATATATTATTTTATGGGTCAGGCTCCACACAAGACATCGATTGGGACAGGTGTTAGCCGGGGAAAGAATATGTTAGGTTTTTAACCCGTCACCTGAGCGAAGAGATGCGAATTTGCATTATTGTACTATTATTGTACCATTGTAACCATTTCACGCCACCCACAAGATAATAAGGTAATTAATATAATAGGATTAATAATATAATAATAATATAAGAATAAATTAATAAATTAATAATAATTCTAGGCGTATACTTTTATTCTCTATATGTTCCCTCCATCCAAAAAATACTATAGTTTTTAGTTTTCAAGAACTGAATTTAACTCTTTATAATGGGTTCGCGGGCTCCTATAAAGGTATAACATATAAAATTGTATGGTCGTTCAGGTCCTTTAGGTAGTTATTTTATCTACTAATGGGGTGAGTATCATATATAGTGGAATTATATTTTCTGTTGTGGGAAAATAACGTATATATATTTTTTTTTTTTTATATTTAAGTAATAAAAATATACCCTATGGGATTTTTACTATTTTCTTATATCATATTTAAATTTACTTAACCTTATATATCATAAATATTACAACTTCTTTTTAGGATAAGTCTCTGGAAAAAACTCCTACTCTCTTATGTTATGAATTTTTTACCACAATAATAATATTATATATATATTATATATTATATATTATAAATATGATTAATATATATTAATTATATATATAATATATATATTATAATATATATCTAATTTTTAATTTATATATAGGAACTTGAAATTATTCATGTCTTTATATAGAATAATTTGTTTATATCATATATTATATATTATATATATATTTAAATTCAATCCATTATACTATAATAGAACACGGCTTAAGTAATTTAGTAATATATATTAATATATAATAAATTATATAATATTATATATAACTAAATATTTTTAATACTAAATATTTTTTTATTTACAGATTGCCACCATCATTCACAGGCCGGGCCCTTTTCACAGGAATAGTAAGAGTTCAGGAAATAATAAAAATACATGAAAACCCACCAATAGCTTATTCCTAATACTCAAAGATCTAAAGGTCAGGAGGAACTTCAGGTGTAGTATGCAATTAAAGAGAAATATATATAAATACAAGTTGGAAATGTAAAAAAACAGAGAGTATGCTAAGGTTATAGTTCCAACAGAACAGAAGTGAAACATTGGGAAAGAAGGTAAGGCACCACATACGAACTTGAAGACTGGATATTTTTTCGGTTATTGATATCACGCACAAATTAATTTACATGCTAGAGCATGGCACCCCTTCATTATATACGAGTAGGTATGACGTACAATTGAGAAGGTGGAAATGGACACGCATAAGTCTGGCAATTCCCTCCCCTGAAGAAAATTTCATATACCTTCTCGTGTAAATCCCCAACCCCACTTTCTGGATATATCCCCCGAGTAACCTAATATAGAATACGAGAATATATAGTGCCCCCAAAGGCGTCTCAGCTTTTAAAGGGTAGTAGACCCCATTATTGTACCGCGGTCCCAAGAGAAGTTATGAAAGCTATTGATTAGGGGAGACAGTGATAAGCTCTCTTAGGCATTAAGACAATTCATTTTACTCTATTGTTATCCGGTTAATATGGCAAGGTTGAGAGCTCGAGTAGTCAGGCCAAGTCCCCCAGAATAGTACCCTTTATGGGTAACCTCATTATGATTTAACTCTTCCAACAAAAGCACAGGGCGAATAATGGACACCTTCATTATAACTGGATCCTCTCCCACATCCTAGGCTGTTGCCCAGAAACATTAAACTATCCAGCCATTGCCCGCCGCCCCAAAGGAGTCAGTAAAAAAGGGAAGAAAAGACAAACTCTAAGTGGTTTATAAGAACCATGAAAGATCAGGACATTCTCCTTGTTGAAGGGCCACCTTAGCAAACCATTGTTGAATTGATTATAATGTTCCAAATGACAATTTATTGTGTGTGATGTCCCGAATGAAACTCAAGCCTAATTAGATAAGCCTGTCCCTATGTTGGGATTCAATCAGGTCCAGAGACCGTACCTAGTTATAGCCGTGAACGTAAATGAAGGAATCAAGAAGTTATGGTAAGTTATCCCTAGCCGCGAAGGATCCTCCTATTGTATTGATATGGAGGGAGATGATAACGAGAAAAGTATCAGAGTTTTCAAAAGGTATAGTATATTTCACAAGGAACTGAGTCCTAGATTCAAATAGGATGACAACGCGCAATCTTGGATATAGATCGCATTACTCCCAGGTCGGCAAGAAGAAAAATAGAATTATGCGATGGAAAGACAATTATTATGGAGCGTAATACCGTGCCATATAAGCAACTTTTAAGATGTCAAAAGAGGAGCCCGATTTATAAAAACGAGTGGCTAAGATATTGGAGAAGAAATATGTTGCAGTCGTCGGCTAATTAAGACTAATATAGTGAACAGTACATTATTGTTAGAATAGTAAAGCTTAGGAATTTAGGTCGGTATTGATGTTAAAAAGTAAGAAATAAAGTTTGGTAATATATTCATTAATTATTACAGATTAAATTTAGGAAGCTTCATGGAAAATATAAAGATGTACCATACTGTTAAAAAAAAATTTATGGAAATTAACAAAATTTATTTATATTTGATAATATTAAGATGAAATCGCATAAAAATTAGTGCCCCCAGATGCTACTTATATAGTCCAATTAAAGCGACGCTTCCATACTCGATCATAATATTCACTCTTGATAAATGTCGAAGCCGCCAGCACACAAGACTCCCGATAGTTCCCTAAGGGCCAGAATAGAACTCATTTAAATCAGTTAGATAGTGATAAAGTATCATCTTACTAGTTGACACTCGAGTGACTTTCAGAAAAAGTCATATATATACTGGAAATGATCTTCCACTCTTCTATGATTTGTGAGAGCCGAAATTATTATGATCACAGGATAAGATGATAGTTTAAGAAGAGTTAAAAGATTTAAGTAATTTAAGATAATTACAAGTCGAGATATATAAAGCTTTAAATAGAGGACTGGTAGTTAGAAAGTGTAATAATCAGATGACGAAGCTACTCCTAAATTTATTTTCTGGGATTGTGAATATAACCGGAATACTATAATTATAATGCAGCGTAGCTTCTGCTACAACTTGATTGAAATGTACTAGATATATTTATAAGGCATAGAAGAGTATTTAAGAGTTGATAACTAGATAGACACAGAGGCCAGCTCAGAATTAGCTGACCACTCTCCTCATTAAACACGTGAGGAATAATGTTACAAATCCGTTAGCAAACTAGCCTTCCTGACGATCTACATAATTAGAGTTCTCAGAAAAATACCCATTGTCACCCGATCATAATGTACGTTAAATTATCAGCGGAAAGATAGCTATAGAGAATTACAAACTGAGAGGAGAATAGAACAGGAGGAGGTAGATGCCGGAATCTGATCCAAGTAGGATTAGAATTTAGATGAAAAAAAAAGAGAGACCGATAAATAAGATTTAAGGTACCTTAGTGCATGTGAAAAAGAGAGCTAGCAACTAATAGATAAACCATCGGCGATAATTTAATATTGAAGTAATATTACAAGAGATGGAAGGCAGATTTACAATAAAAGTTTATTTTAGAAGATATGTTATTTGAGCAAGACCCAAATTTAAGTTTAAATTGGGCTCCTCGTAAGGGTTTAAAAATGTTTCCTTATCAGTTTACGTGATGAACCAGCCAAGGTTACCAGTTGCTCATTTTTTGCCCATTCTATAACAAGCTACTCGATCGACACTGTGGGTGGCTCATTTGGGTGAATAAGCTCGCGCGCTGAAGGCCCTAAATTAACGTACAATATTATTTTTACGTCCCTATGCAAAAACTCAGTATGGTTCCAGAAAGCAGCAAGAAATGGAAATTATTATGATGACACTAGTTTTTGATAGTGAAGAAAAATAGTTTGTGTTTCCAGCTGCCTTATAACATCGCAATGTTCTCTCCTATCCTGTATATTGAGTTATGCCTTGAGGATATCTATTCTTACCATACAGATACAATGGTACTTGTTATGTTAATATATATATATACTTGGTGATTGTAATTTATTTTGACTTATGCGCAACTAAGCCAAAAACCGCGACTCATACCTCTTCGTTATCGATTCCGGCTCTTAAGTCTCAACCTTGGTCCAGCATGGATATTTAAGAGCTGATATTTTCATCCCACAAAGTCAAAGTAACTAAGCCTTATGCGAGCTCAAAATGAATTTTATTTTCTAGTTTCTCACAGGAACGGAGACGCAAATATGCCGGCTCCGAAATTAGCCACAAGATTAATGGGAAAAAAGAAGCTAGACTATATTGGAGCGGAATGTGTTAGAAAGCAGTCTTAGAAGATAATGGATATTGGTGAGAAAAGATGTGATATGAACAAATAAAACAAGGAATATAAGTCATTAATGAGATATCCGCGAATGTAACGGCTTGTTATGCGAGGGTGAGATAGGACAGAACTTTAAGGGGCCTAAATTGCTGATTAGATATCGAAAAGGAAATAGATTAGTGCCGATAGGAAACAAGGAGAACATGCTCATTGCGCCTCGTCTCCTAAGCCTCCTTAAGGAGACAGATACGGTGAGAAAAAAACTAAAAAGAAATAAGGAATACTCGATGGTGAAAATAATCTAATTAATTATACTGTTCCAGATCGTTGTTATAGGGAGAAAACCATCCCAATACATAAAGAAGGATGCTATTATGGCTTCTTACACTCCCCTTGTTCTGCATACCAGCTATGAGAGGAGCCCAAGACCTCAACGTCCTATGTTGTAGTTCGCACTTGATAACGGTGGATAGACCAATCACACTCTTAAAGTAAGATGGATTTCTGAGACATGGTTTGGTGATAATGGCTGGGGCTATATAGACACGCTTAACCCAACCTACGCTAACGTCTCAATAATAGAACAAGTAAGAAGAAACTCAGAAGATATATTAACCATTATATGGAAGGTGAAAATCCGTCCGTTAGGGGAGCAGTAGCTATTCGATACAGCAAGATAATGGTAAGTAGTTCTAGGGAAAAGTAAAGATTATATATAAAGCACACCTGTTTTTCTTCCACTCCTAGTAAACACCTGCAAAGAGTCTAATTGTATATACTACATAGATTATCCTACACGCACTTGCTCTTATCGTCGCCCCTCCGTGTTAGTGTTTTATATGTTTTTGAGAGATGAATTACCTAAAAGATAAGTGCATCCATGGATCTCCGCGACATTTATAGTTAAGTTCGTGAATAATATAGAAGAAAAATTACTAAGTGATGAGATATTATTAAGTTATTATCCGAATCAAGAAGTAATTAATCCCTACGGCAATGAGATTTGAACACCGGGATATGAATCTTTACATTATTTCTTATTAATCGTTTTTTACAGCAAAGTGTAAAATGACAAGGATGTTATGGGGTATAAGAAATGTAAAGACTTATAGCGGCAGATCATTAACTCCAACTTGATGTCCTCCGGAATTTCTGCTTCCCTAATCTCGCAAACGAGGCCAATTCTATCCGAGTTAAGCTTTTCAAGATGCACGGAGCGAAGTCGAGCGACAATATCGCTCCAATAAAAAGATGGAAACCTCCCAGTTCTTCGGACGTTTCCACCACTAATACCATCATAATCTCTGCCTGCCACTTATTTTCATATTATATGACGAAACACCTATCTACATTTTTATACATAACATCATTCACAAGGGTCGGAGAGCGGTGAGAAGTACGCAGCATCCTTCTAGTCTTCCACCTCATCATATTAAAAAGGAAGCTCCAGTCTAGTGTAGTGTGGGTTGTTCGTCTTTCTACAACCAATCGCACACGACCTAATGTTGTACCTCACTAATCATTTATCAATACATCACTTACACCTACACTACACATGATGTCGCTACATGCATAATATAAATCCCATTATAAAGAACCCCCCCATAATTCCCCTTTTTGTCATTATAATCAACCATTTAATATATGCTATTTAAAGAAACCTTATAAATATTCAACTCCAAATAACTCAACATAATATGTATAAAAAAATGCTAATCCTACGAAATCTGAATTCGTTTTCTTTAATTCGACAGATCATGCTGGTGGCGTTAGGAATATGGTTATAATTGGAAACTGAAAACGAGTTCAAATTAAAACAAAGAGGAGGTTGTTAACTAATGTAACAACTAAAAGTATAAAAAAAAAAAAATTATATCCTTGAAAACTTCAAACCCCGAATATATATGCCTAATCCTTGAAAATAATTCAAACGATGGACACACTCTGGAGTTATGTCTGGTGAGATTTCTCCAAAAGACCGAATAGTTTGCTCTAACTTACATTGTGAAATATATTAAATATATTTATAAATAATATAAAATTTTAATGTGAGTATTTTAGTCATCTAAAAAGTATATAAGATATTTTGTAATACATACATCACCTTACTTTATGTCCATAATGAGTTGTATTATGCTTATATCATTATTATAAATAAAACTTACTTTATTATTAGTATTATTATACACAGAGACACAATTAATATGGTTTATTCAATCAAGAGTTATTTTGCTTTAATACTTTTAATGTTTTTCTGTTATAACATCGTTTGAATTGATTAGTTAAATAATTATAGCCAAAATGTAACCAATTGTGACATGAAAGAATTTACAGTTAATTTAAATAACCATATTATAATATAAATATATATATATTAAATTTATATATATAATATATATAATATATTATTATATATATATATATAATATTTATAATATTATATTATATATATATATATTATCATATATATAATATATATATATATAATTATATATATAAATATATAAATTATATATATAATATATATATTTTAATATATAATATGATTAAATTATATTTGTATTATTGCTATATAAGATGAAATATGTGGCTCAGTGAAAGAACTCAGTAAAAATTAGAAATGGTAGCGGTGACAACGAAGAAGATACTCGAAGGATTGCAGATCATACTGGTACATTTCAATCTAAAGACTTACGACAAGTTACGCTTAATTCGTCCTCCTTACGCTGCATTAGTTTTCTTGAGCTATGGGAGGAATTCACGCTGACACACACCTCTTGTATGGCTCTCCTTTACAGTACTATCGGGGCTTATTTGAACTCAAAAACGATGTCCTCAAGTGTTCTATTTATTGATTTCCAGGAGATTTCGGACCCTAAAGCGTTGCCTGCACGTCAGAAGTGCTTGTTGATCCCATAGTATCTCCTAAATATAATCGTTGAGTTATTGTTATGTATCTATATGAGACATGTCATTCGCGTTAGAGACAATTTCGAGAACTTGCGTAGATAAAATAAGTTAAAGCATGTGTTTTACTAAGTAAATAGAACCGTGGTCCAAGTGGCGATTTGTCCACCTTACAGAACCATCATAGATGGTTTTTATTTGGAAGTGAATGCTCCCAAGCTTGCCTGGTTCTTTATAATTGGGTTAACGGTGACCCCAGCTGCTTGATCCTTTTATAAGTAAGGAATATGTACAATTTACTTGGTAATCTTGTAAAGTTGGAGACTACATTGAGGATTGTTCAATATTCTCCATCTTGGCCTATTTGTTACTCATATATTAATGGGTTCGGTACCAGGCAACCTAAAAGGGAGGCATTTTGCAAGTTTTTGTATCTCCATTATGTTCCTATAGGCCTACTAAAGTTCCTGTGTACAGTAGGGGAGTTCCGAGAGCATCTCTCACCAGATAATTGGAGAGTTTTTCTCCTTTCACACAATATAAAGAGTTCATGCGGTTTTTGATTAGGGAGGAGCGTACAATGTAACAACCAAGTTTTTAAACTTCGCACATGAAGTGGCACTAAATTACTGTCAGCTGTTTTCTTTGTATATTCCCTTTGAACTTGAGTGTCAGTATATGTCTTCCTACAGGTACTGCCGGTAAAAAGAGTACGCATCACCTGTCTAAGCATTTGAATCTAGTACAGTCTCCATAGTTGCCAGAAAACAATCTTAGGAGAGATAAAGTACAGAAAATAAAATAAAATTAATTATCCTCTAAATAATTTCCATGGTGATTAAGTACATTTTCTACTGGTTGGCGCACTACTATAAAGATTTCCGCAAATTATCGGTGAGTATAAGCATCAATGATGAGGGAGTGTTTTAGTGCAATATTTGTGCATGCTTAACGTGTTAATAGAGTTAATAAAGTTCTTTAAAACCATAAATTATGAAAAAGGGGAAAGAAAATGCTAACATACTACACATCAGTTCAGATAATTCAGAATTAGGATGAATCATATTCTTCTATGTGGAGTTAATAACTTAACTAAATGAGAAGTAACTATCGTTATAATAATAGTGTATAAATAGTGAAAGCATGTATGCGTATTAAGCTTACTAACAGATGAAAAACCGCCTGATATTTGTAGGAACAGGAATCAATATATATCCATAGGTATTGTCCGCTTATTATTAATATTGTTCAAAGAGTTCGATGAAGTCAAATGAGTAAGCAATTTTTATATATTGGACTTTATTGTAAAAGAACTTGTATCAAGGCACTGGCGACAACGCCACGAAAAACACCATTTTAGCGAAAGCCATTATTTGCGATTGTTTGTTCCCGATCATGACTTGATAGACTTTGGCTTGCATGCTGTCTCGCTGGGAGTGAACTTATGGTTAGTGTGGGGTGCTATCGGTGATCTTTCCCGCACTTGGCTTGCTCTATGCGTGTCTGTCTGCACACAGAGAATGGTGAGGGGTGTCCAAACGATTATATGCGTTGAGAAATCCCAAGGTTATATAAGAGAGTGCCTTTGTTATTTTCGAGTTTCATTGCCCCTTACCTCACCACAAACCCAAAATGCGTGTACTGTAGTAAATGATCATCTTTATAGACATTCATATATCTCGTAGAATCTTTCGCGATATTATCTGTTAAAGTGTGAACTAGGGTAAAGGGCTCGGTGACCACATTATTACGTTATTTTTGTTTGCTCTGGTTTTACTGAAAGTACGTGTCGTGGACTATACCGAGATATAATGCCCAAAACATCCCCAAGCCTAATGCCAGACCAGATGCTCTCGCAACAGCGACAACTGAGGTTTCCTGTAATTTAGAGTATCATATATAGGAGGCACTGTTAGTGAGCGTGACATGTGCATCTGGGAATCAGCATATTAGAAGGCGCTTCAATTGAAGATAATGGTACCGGGCCCTACAAGAACACAACCGACGCTGCTTGGTTTCATGTTTATACATTTCAGTCTGTCAAATGTTATTCTATGTCGGTCCACCTTTCACACAATTGGAGCTTCAAATTGATATTGATTGCGAAGTACCCTATTGCGTTTTGTTTAGAATGTCAAACTAGGTGTGTAATAATTTCCGCCGTCTTCAATCACAAGAACCTTTGGCCAGTTGCTTTCTTTATTGGGGTCACGTAACCCCAGTTGCCTTTTTTTTATATTGAGGTCCCTTGGATATCGACAAAACCTCGCAGCACATTCAACACTACCTAGTTGGCTGGAAATTGGCGTTTTACATTGTATAGCACCATCGAAGATGTAATGTCTAAAATCTATACACCGAGGTTATGAATATGTTAAAATGAAAGACTTACTCCAGAGTTATGTCGCTCTGTAGCTATATACTTGCCGAGGATCTTTTGCAATCTAGAATATATCACAACGAATGTAATTATTAGGTAAGGTCAAGCAGCAAAAGCAAGACAACCATCCAGGAAATCAAAATTACCCACGGAGTTTCTGGTGAAGAATCCTTAATTAACCTTCACCTTATCTGGATTATTCATTACCTCTTCTTAAATTGGTCGATTACGAATCTAACTGAACCGTAAACCTGGTTTTATGCTAATTGGCGAAGCATTTTTCAGATCACCCTTTTATCCAAATGCTACTCATAACAAATCGATGATTAAAGGAAAATAGACTAAGCTATCATTTTTATAGTTTTTTTGACACTTAGAAGGCATTACGGAGAGAATAAAGTCAATAGTAACTTTGGTACAAAATATTATTGGAATAAGACTAAGAAGACTGAGTTTATGATGAAGAACATAAAAGATCTTGTTGTCTCCTACCAATGTACTTAATAGAATAGATAACTTGGATAACCTTATCTATTTCCGTCTAGACGAAAAAAGGCTTTGATGATTAACTATCACAATTACTCACCTAAGCTATGCACACATCAAAGTATAGTAAAGTATACATCATCTAATTTCCCTACCTCAGTACTTAACTTGCTGAAAAAGCAATTAATGACTTAGCTTGAAGAAGATTTTGGAAAGACGTTAAAGTAATGGGAGAAATTCATGACTTTATTACCTGAACTTGACAATGGCCGCTAGAAAATATTGTTAGTTTGACAATTCATTATATTATTTTTATTCTCAAACCAGTAAAGTTGTAATAATTAATTTGCGTATTGGAACCCAGGAAATTACTTTAATTATATTAAAAAATTAACATTATCAATTTGGCAACTGCTCTATATTGTGAATTTTACATCATTGCAAATATTGTATTTGATATTCTATTGGTTTAATAAAATATTTTTAAATTTTATAAATATAATAATACAATTTATAATTATACCCCATACAAATTAAATTTTCCATAATTATTTATAAATTCCTTATCCTTAATATATATTAATATATTATATATATTATTAAAAATATATATATATATAATAATAAATATTTATATATATATAATATTATAATATTATTAATATTATATATATAATATAATTAATATATATAATTATATTATATATTAAATATTATATTATATATTAATAGTATATATATATATATATATATATTTATATATAGTATATATATATTATATAATTATATATTATAATTAATTATAATATATATCTATATTATATATCTAGGTCTGAATTCCTGCTACTCGTGCTATAACTATATAATATACGTGCTCAGTACACGATGTTAACATTATTAGAAAACTGATCTATATTTTTGCAAATTTTTATTAAATGTTAGTGGATAAAATTTTTTAAATTAATGTCGTAATGATGCTTATCCCTTTGAAATTATTACATAATAATAATAAATAATTATTTATAAGAGATATTTGCACGGGAATTCTAAAATAAAATATCGTGGACACTTATATACTGATGTATGGTATTATGTTCTTATCCGCACTATTCTGAGGTGGAAATAGAGACTACTTCGTTGAACACCATTCCAACATAATGGCCGCGTTCCATCCTCTGCTCGATATGTCCGATGCGCGGTATGAATACGGTAGAACCCTGTGACTGGATACCTTGCGGTGAACTTTTGACTCACTGGAGAGTGACAAGGCACTTTTGTTTAAAACACTGAATCCCGCCGTTTGTAAAGATCTATGTTTCGCTTATATATATTACTGTATCACGATTTCTATTGAGTATATATATTCTTTTATATATTTTAACACTATATTTTATGAAGAGACTTTCGTGTAACACTAAAAATATAAAATAAGTATTATATGTTTCATAATATAAATACATAGAGAGGGTACTATCACTGTTACCTAACAATAATAGAAGAAAATTTATAGTTTATTGTTAATTAATTAATATAAATTATTATAGATAATTACCGTTTTACCCAGTTCTTGTTCTTCCATATTGGGGTCTAGGTGACCCCAGTTGTGTTTCTTTAATAATGGGGTTTACGGTGCCCAGCTGCTGTTCTTTATAATTGGTACACGATGTATCATATCTTGCGAGTAAGTCTATAAACGTTAGCAAAATCAGAAAGTACACATTACATACTTCTTAATGCTAGTTTTTTTCCCTTTATAATGGGTTGCGTTACCACCAAGTTGGCTTGTTCTTTATAATGGGGTCCGTAACCCCAGTTGCTTTTTCTTTATATTGAGGTCACGTGAACCCAGTACTGTTTTACATAATTGTCAAGTTTTCTTTTTCTTTACAAATAGTTTTACGTGACACTAGTTGCTTTTCTTAATGCAGTTGCCAGAATATATATATATATAATATTCTCAAATAGTAATAATTAATTAATAATATATATATATAATTAATATATATAATATATATAATATATATATAATATATATATTTATATATTAGGTATATATATTATATAAATATAATATATATAATAATATATAATATATAATATATTATAATTTATTAATTATAATATAATATAATAATATTAATATATATATATATATATATATATATATAAATATATAAATATATATATATATAATTAAATATAATTTATATTAAGTGGGTAGCACTTGAGCTTTGCACAGCTTGGTTCTTTCGAAGGAAAACGCGGAGAGAGCCTTTTTATAAGGTATTGTAATGTGCTTGATGAGAATGCGCGTTATTTTTCTTTACAAGTTTATTTTTTTACAGCTAATTTCCACAAGTTATGGTGTTGGATTCCCCTGTCCGTAGGCACAGACCAACCACACATAAACACTAAGGCATTATTAGAGCTAGGGTAATTCCTAGTTATATTTCTGAGTTTGCTTAACGAGAGTATGAATGGCATCACTTCTCGTTGCCTAGCGATGGCACACTTTCCATAAATCGAGAGATGATTGAAGCTAATCTGAACTCGCGCATAGTGAGTATTGTACTCGATATGTTATTTTATTTAGTATTGGCCACGGAGGAGCGTCTCATGTGCTTGGTTTACACTATATGATTTTGCACGTTATTATCACCTGAGTGTCTATGGAATAATATATTAGGGGGAGCGTCCTCTCCGCGTGACATATACCATACTTGCGCGACTTATGTTGATCATGTCAGTCATATTACACATTTTGATTTAGTGAGTCCTCCCACCTGTCACACAAGACACCTATAATACCATATATCCTCAAAGGATAATTGCTGCTATTCTGTCTATGTGGGTGTAGAATCTCGTTGTGATGCACGAGAGAGAGAGAGAGACGAGAGTTGACATGGAGTGAGAAGAGAGATACTGATGAATGATATGGAGGAGGTAACGCAGTAGGACACCGAAGAGACCGAAGGAGAGTGGCATGGAGGTCTATGAAGAGATGAATATGAGTGAGAGAGTGTTATGTAGTGATATCGATGCAGAATAGGGAGAAGAGAGTCATTTTGGACCTCCGCACACTTCTTTATTCTCCTTGAGCCAACTAGGAAAATCACCTTCTAGCTGCGTGACCTCTCTTCCAAACCTGCTATGTGAGGCGCATGCCCGCTAGGGTTAGATATAGTAAACACCTAGGCCCGCTTGATTTCTTTATGTACGATCCTCTATTGTCTCAGCTTACACTTCGATGGCTAATTAATATTCTATTTATATAAGATTTTGGATCGTACTATCTGCTACAGATTCTATTTATTCCGGTTGTTGCTCTTTACACTTTCGCGGCGCTAACTATTTTTTATCTTTTTTTATGTTATCCGAGTCTTGTAACCATTGCCTCTCTCCAAACTGCCCTAGTGTTTGCGTATTGGCGCATTATTGATCCCGCTAGACATTCACCACATTAATTGTTACAAAAATAATCAGTTTTAACGTGCTTAGCAGTCATAAAATATATAATTTTTTAAAGTTATTCTAATTCTAAACATTTTTTACGTAGCTGTTCAACTTTCTCTGCGCTACTAAATATACTATTACTAGCTAATCCTACTAGCCTAAGCCTACAGTCCTTAGATCGGCTCATTCATTACGCTTTACTATTTGCACTTATGCACGGAGCCTTAATTTACTATTTAAATTCCATACTTCTGGACTTAGGTTTACACTTAATTTAAACACAGACTTTAAAATCTTCATAAAAATTTTTTGTTTTAATGAAGAGTTATGGAGACCTCTGCATAGCATTCACTTCGTGTGATTAAGCAACTTCGGGGTGTTTTCCTTTATATTTGGTCTCTTTTTCTTTAATATGTTGCGAAATATCTATTTACGCGCAGCCAAGAAAATGTTCACGATAATCTCAAAAGGAAAAATGCTAGCGTGTGGGTGAGCCCTATTTCGGAGAATACTCGCATGCCTTAGTTGGAAGTTTTTAGGCGTAAAATCCTCTGTAATTTTTTAATTTCTGCATGAATATCGTTATATACTTAGAGTGGAATCCACACTATCATACCCCCCCTGCAGAAGCTGTAGGGTCGCAAAGTTGCTTCAATCCGCGGAAAGCGAACGGCCTCCGCAACTTTGCGGCCTCCTGCTCGATACATTCCCAGCGAAGTGGGTTGCAAAACTGGCCGCAGACAAGAGCGGGGAGGTTGTATTGGGAGACGTAGGAGTGGGGGGCGAGAGCGCGGGAAAGAAGAACGAGTATATGAGGACGAGCGGATCGAGAAGGAAGTGGACAGCAGGAAGAGCTGCCTGTGGAAGGCAAGGCAGGAGGTGGAGAAGTGGAGGAGGTGTGCTGGCGAGGCACCAGGGAAAGGAAGTAGATCTGGGTCGAGAGGGAGAAGTGGTGAAGGTGGTGAATCCGTAGGAGTTGAAGGAGGTGAAGAGTCGGGAGATGAAGGAGGTGGAGAATCTGGCACAGGGTAAGAAGGTGGGTCATCCAGAGGAATTGGGATGGGTTTAGGGAACAAGTCCGAAGCCTGGACGTCCGGAGGGTTCGCCTCAAAATAGGCAGGTTTGAGACGATCGATCGATATAACGTCGGTACGAGTAGGAAGCTGTACTTTGAAGAACTTCTCCTTCCGAAGTAAAACCGGGAAGGGCCCGTCGTACTTTGGTTGGAGAGGAGAACGTGGGAGTCATGCCTGACTAGAACATGGGTACAGGAAGAGAGATCTTTTCGGAATGTAAGAGTGCACCTTTTGCTGGCGGGTCGGAGTAGGTCTCCATGAGAGGGCGCAGCGTTTCAAGCGAGTGAGATACAGGGTGGGGTCTGCAGTAGCAAGCGGGAAAGATTGAGAAAAGAACTCGCCAGGCAGGCGAAGTGTAGAGCCATAAACAAGTTCTGCAGCTGAACACTGAAGATCCTCCTTAACGGCCGTGCGTATACCCAGCATAATCAAAGGAAGAGGGCCTCAGTCCAGTGTTCTGGTTGTGGATGTGCCATGAGAGAGGCTTTAAGCTGACGGTGGAACCTCTCACAAATCCGTTCGAGATAGGATGGGAAGCTGGTGGTATGGACCTTCTCAGAACCCAGCAAGCCGCCATCAAAATCTTTCCAGAGGAAGGGAGTTCGCCCGATATGACACCGCGATCCTTCCTGGATTTCTGATTTCGGCGGGTGTAAATCTCTGAAGACGCCATGAGGGTACTATTGGGTTCCTCGTTTAACTCAGAGGGGAGCACTGAACATCGCAAACGTGACAGTGATAGGCTTAGACTTATATTATTCGATGTTTTTCTGGTGTTCATGTATAGGTCTGAGGACGGAGAGTACGCGAGTGGAGGAGGATAGCTTCACTATACCGCAACGATGCTTGAATCCGGATGCGAGTACAGTTGACGGAAGATAACTCACTATAGTCTGCGCTTATGATGCATATCGCAGTGGATTTAGAGGTCTTCGAACGAATTTATCCAGCGTATTGTGCAAGCGGTTCTTTTCAAATATTACGGTGTGGGATCTTCAGCCGGGGCAAGAATGTGTAAGCCAACGGCCAGCTTGCAGGCTGTGGTTTCTTTTTTTGCGAACTCTCTTGGTAGTCATTGCGTTGAACTGGCGATAGCATTCACACTGCCACGGCGAAGCGAAATCTCCAATTTCTGCTTTTTTACTACTTTTTCTGAACTGTGTGGATATCTTGCTGTATGTGCACACACACAAAACGAGCGGTTACCAGTTTTGCGTGAAAGCCTCGACGCCAGGGTGTGAAAGCGAAATGGAGATTGCAGAAGACTTCCTTTCGAAAGAGAAATTTGGAACGAAAAGACGAGGGTGGCCTGTTTCCAAGGTTCGTGTCCACACTTAACGCTTAGTATCAATTCCGTGTTCTCTACAGTGTACACCCCCGGCAAGCACATTGTTGACGTTCTCTTATCTCGTACAGCTGTAGAGAGTACAGAGCTCCGTGCTTGAGGAGACGAGCACAGTTTTTGTCTTTTGCCTTTAACATCTCACCTGGGTCAAGTGCTCTATAGGCCTGTCGTCACTTATTTCAAATGTTCTACTGGAGTGTAAATGCGGGAAAGAGCGTGTAATGTGATCACAATCCGAAGAAATGCAGCATGCGCGGTCGTGTGTTTATAGATTATTCATCTCTGGAGATGCATGACGCTGTCAAGTATTCTCGATCGTTTAAGAGCACACATTGTAAGGTATAAAAATCGAATTCCAAGATGAATCAAGTCATCACGAGGGTGGATGTGACAGTTATCATAGTACCGGAAGTAACCATTGCGAAGTGATCGCTATGTATGGTATCGGTCAGGAATAATATGGAACTCTCACCGTTACCTTTACCAAATAGTACTCAGAAATAATAGGCGAACAAGCAAGATATCAATAGCTAAAGTCAATAATTAACTCACTCACAAATAGACACTATACCATATTGATTAATCGAGGCCTAGGGTTAATAGCAATGAAATCTTGGCGTGAAAATAAAGGAAGTGACCAAGTGGATTAGCTACCATTCCGTTCTACCTTTGTGAACTGCTGAATAGCACCGCACCAACAGTCAGATAAATACCTTAATGATCTGCACTCTCGCTGGTGCAGTATCGTGGGGATGAACTAAAAGAGAAGGCAGAGGTTGTAAGGTGCTTCTTTTTGAAAAGCTATCTAAAAAGCAGACCATCTGCTGCCGGAGACCAAATCTGACTTGTAGTGGTGATGCTCATCACGCTTGTTTTAGTAGATATTACGAATATAAGAGTGACGGTTAAAGTACGGGCCTAAAGTAAAGGTGCTGTAACGCTGATTTCAAGAATCTAGTTGATAAATTATGTTTAGATCATTTCCCAGATATTGACGAATTGCTTTTAAATTTTGGGGAAGAAGAAAGGAGCTGAGGTAATTAAGCGAATAACGACAATGGTCTCAAGAGGGCAAAATACCCCTGGCCGAAGAATGTGTGACCAAGGACGTAAGAAAGATTAAACGCACCGAAATACGTCCATTGTAGGATTGAGACGAAACCCTAAGCTAAAAGTCATCTCAAAACCTAACCTAAATTATACGGCACGTAAAGTAACTCAGCATAGCTCTATTCAGGAAAAGATGCGAGAATAGAGAACTAACAGTATTCATAATCTAAATATGCTCAAGCAAAAGGAAAAAGGCCCACGGAGGATAGAAATTCAGATGATAACTCTGTGAAGGACTGGAGTCTGCATTTATAGTCGAACACCCGAGAGTGCGCATTCTCTGTTCGAGTAACTGGACTAGTAACCATGAGGCCAAATAGTGCGCTGGGAGATCATTGCTGAATTGGGAATCTGCTCCTGCCTCGCTTTCGGGACGTCTTAGCGGGTATCTTCTTGATGATTAGGGAGGCTTCACGACATAACCATTCCGAACACAGAGTGTCATTAAATAATTGTGCCGGGGTTGAGGTCCCGAAAGTCCGGAGGCTCTGAAGAGCGTTCTGGGTTTCTGTTTATTATTATGACGGCGCCCCACACCCTGCACGGGACCTATCCGGCTGATGTGTCGTTGTCGTAATGAATTTCAAGCCTAATCTATATATATTCACCACAGGTGTTTCCCTCGTTCTCATTATATCTAATACTCTGGGTGGTGCCCTTAGGGGGAGTCGCCCGATGGATCCTGTAGCGGAGAAGACCACACCACCTCATTGAAAGTGCGCTGTCCACTATATGCTAGATGGTCGTGAGCCACACAATGTGAATCAAACTCGCCTTGGCGGCTTTGAGTTTTATCAGGAGGAAGGCGGCGAGCTCGAGCAAAGGGTGGGTGGGCCCACGCATTTTGGCTTCTCTGATTTCTTTGAATGCATTTCCACACTGCGAGGAAGGTGCTTAAGAGTGTGAGGGTGCATATCGATGAAGAGCAACAGGAATTTGCCTAGAGTATCCTTTATTAAGGAGGAAGGAAAGTCGTTTCCTGGCAGTGGATACAGAAAGGCAAGCGGCTGAGTATGCTACTACTATGATGGGATTGAGGCGAGGATAAGCGAGGATAGAGCTCCCTTCTTACAGCCTTCGGAAGAATCCCTAGACGTGATATCTCCCGCTCCCGGAGTTAATAGATATGCATAATTCATACCGAGAGTCAACTAGACCCTATTACGAAGGTCTGGACACGATCACCCAGATTGAAATGGGACACCGGACATATGTGCAGCTCGTCCGAGATACTAATAGGGACTTGTGTCACTTGGCGAGGCGGTATCGATGAAAACAACACTCGCTATATTGTGAAACTGGCGTGTCTGTATGAAGTACAGAGATTCCAACGGTGGACGATTACCAAGATCTGCGTATCACATCCACTAATCGGCCTACGTAGACTTGTGTTAGGCACATAGCATTGAGCGAAGATTGTTCTGTTTTTCATTCACGTGAGCCTTCTGAAAGAAAGCGATTGAGAGCCCGCACATCTTTGAGGTAATGCCGGTTGTTTCTTCGGGGCAGTTAAGACCATCAGAAAGGTACCTCGGTTAGCCGGGATGCGAATCAATAAGAAAGGCAAGTTAAGTTGTAACTGATCTGAGTGATACGAAAAAGAACATCTCACTGTTGCAGTTGTAAGGAGAAGAAGAAAAAAGAAGAACAGCATCTCCCGTCACCCCTACGACGGGTTTGGCTGCCTGAAGAGTTACCCTGAATTAATGGAGAGTGAGAGCAGGGTGGAATCGCACTTTATATTCTGTCGTATCCACTATCCTGAAAGTTTAGTGATAGTAACTAGTAACTCCAATCTTACATAGTGGATACTGGCGTCTAGGCGGGTAGAAAGATAGCAGAAGGTTGAATGAAGGATCAACGCGAGAAGGTTAACGAAAGTTGGAAAAGGTGCCGATCAACGAATAATAAGCGAAAGTGTTATTAATACTATACCAAGTAAGTGAAATGGATATAGTAGAATGTAGACAAGTGAGTTTATTATCTCAAGCCATGCCTGTTTTAAAATTCCGTAAATTCAGCTGGGCGACCCTCTGAGAGCCCATAGACCCGAGAATTTTGTAACTCCGGGAGAGCGGAAAATATTAAGTGTGACGGTGTGGGTATAGCGTGGTGCGTGGATGAGGTTTGAAGACATTGGATGGGGCTGTAGGCTGCGGTAGTAAGTCTTGCGGAATAGTGTGAGAGGGGCTGTATCTGACGTAGGGAGCAAGGGGAAGTGCACCATTTGTGTGCGCTCGTATGTGTGCGTCACGCTTCTCTCGCTTATTGGGTTTGCGTTGAGGTGAAGAGAGCAACAGTAAGGTATGTACTGCGTGTTTAGTGTTAGAAGTAACTGTGGAGAGTGTGTCCGGGCGTGAGCGCGGAACAAGCCTGTTTCGCGGGGGAGGGTGGCTGATGAATGCGTACCTGCGTGAGGATGTGCTATTGTCTCGGCGAGAGACTGTCGATTACTTAGACGTTTTTTGATGAGATAGGGGAGGAGGTCTTTCAGTTGTTGGCCGCGTCGCGGGGTACAACTTCTCTGGTTCTCTCGCTTATGGCAATAATATCAGAGGGGACTCTACAGGGGAGAGTTTTGCCGCCAGGATTCAACCGCTTGGCACTGGTGACTATCTCTGTTCCAATAAATTTCTGCGAGGTTTGGATCGGACCCCAAGTGCATTGCGCCCTATGGTCTTTGGAGTGACACGATTGTAGTAATGAGCGGTATAAAGCACAGTGTTGCACCACCACATCTGCTGGCGGTTGATGATCAGGTGTATAACCCCTCTATTGCGTATAAGTCGCAAACTTGCGGTCAGCTATTCCTCGTCAGCACACTTTGCACGTTGCCACTTGGTCATATTTGACCTCAACCCCATTGTTGTTTTGCAAATCTGTTACTCGGAAGCGGGAGCGTTCCCTCCTACCGGCGGTTATCCTTTCATCTCTGGTGGGGGCCAATCGGTCGGTAATGAGTGCCCCTGGAGAGTGGCCGCAATATGCTGTGGGTAAGAGTTAGAAGATGGGCCTCACTAGGTTAACTTCCTTGCTTAGCATATTTCTCCCTTTATGTTCAGGTCCACTGAGACACTCCTCAATGTGCTTTGCCACGTTTACCAATGTATCTAGGGTAGAAGCGTTATTCTCCTACTTTCTTTTCACCACTTCTGGGTTACGCATATCTCACCCTATCTCCAGGTCTGCTTTTCGGTACTTAGGACGGACAGTGAATGCCCGAGAACTACAATGGATACTAACACGATGATATCAAAAATCACAATCGGTCAGTGATCGTTTATAACAAATAGAACAAAGGTTGGTAGATGATAGGATCGCGCGGACTATGGTGAAGGCAAGGTAAAGAATTAATGATTGTATAAGTACAGCGTAGGTGAGAGAGAAGGGAAAGAGATAAGATAAGATGGGGGAAAGCAAGCGATGAATAGGGTCGTACTTAAATTCAGATTCGCGGAGGTGAAAAGAGCAAATAGAAATTTACACATTAGGTAAAGGCTAGACCTTTCTGTATGAAAGGTACCTATTTGATTGAGCAATTGATAAATTCATGTACGACAAAACACTAAAAAAAAAAAAAAAATAACTATTTATTTTATTTTATATTAATTCTGCTTAATTTGTAGTGAAGTAGTGTGTACAAGGATAATTCTCTATTCACGCTACACAAAATGATGGTGGCGTAACCTATTACCGAGTGAAGAGGAATCCTCAACGTTATATATTACTAAGTGGTGTAATAATAAATTATATAATAATAAATATAATATATAAATTATATTAAATTGATAATAATTTATTATATAATAATTAATTAATTAATATAATTAAACCTAAAGTAATAACAATAATAATAAAATTGATAGAAACTAAGCAATCAAATAAAAAAAAGTGGTGAATACATACCAGAATGTAGTAGCAAACTCATACGGTAAATTCCGACAGTGATTTTAGTACTTATGAATATATTTCAGGGTCACGTAATGTAGGCTTCCAATGTAGGTGTGGCCCAACCTGGTTGTTTTGAGATTTGATGAGGCTCAAGGCGTGTAACGAGACGCCTCGGCTCTTGCCATTTGTGGCGCTGTCTATTCCTGTGAGCGCATAATATATGCGTGTGTACATTGTGACGCACCTACTGAAGATAGGCACAATTAACAAGGCGGTTGTTAGTATGAGTGGGAGGAGCCAATTAAGTAGACCCGATTCAGACATTTTTTTACACCGTTTTCTATCTCAAAGAATTTGTGTGTATATCCATATAGTCTGAAATGAGTGTGGGTCCGGTTTCGTTAGAGTAGATTTACCCTGCCTTGTTTCTGAATGGGTGTTCTGTATTCTCAGTTCTGGGTAATATTACTATATTCGGTTCATCCATGTCTCGCGGCTCATCAGTTTGCATCTGTTCCTTTCAGATAGCTCGGGCCGGTTAGGTAGCGCTGACCGCTTCTTATAGTCTTGGTCATGATGTATTAAAGTTTATTTCTTGTTCAAACAAGTTTTAATGGGTTGTCTTACGAGCTTAATACCTCACACGAAGCTTTAGTACGTGGTTTGGTATCACCTATCTGTGCCTCATAAAGAAATTAAACTCTTGAAAACACTACTAAGTAGACTATATATTGAGAGAGGGTCACTATTCCATCACCGTCTTCATTTATCTATTTTTCTCTTATATTATGAATGCGGATTATCTCTGGCTGCAGGACAGAGAATTCCTACAGAACATGAAGCTTATGTGGAGTGGTAGTACAAATGATTATTAGTATTTGGGAAACGCGTATTGGTTCTTTGTTATATGTGAGAGTCAGTTGCACACTAACACGCCAGCATTAGGGAAAAGATCCTCCTCTGAGAATGATACGGCCCATCTCGCCGATGTAATTAGCTATATCATGCTGTATTCACTCTTAGTATGACTAATTGTCTTTCTACAACTCTAGACATACCGTTAATCAGTATCATGACCACTCAGTAGTTATAGCTATGATTTGCTCTCTATTGTGGGCGTTGGAACCAGTACTTAAATGACATATTGAGGGAGAGATGAGATGAGAAGATGATAGATAAGTAGAGAGAAGAGAGTGAAGAGAGAGAGAGAGAGATGAGAGAGATGAAGAGAGAGAGAGATGAGAGGAGAGAGAGAAGAGGAGAGAGAGAGGAGTAGAAGAGAGATAGAGAGAAGAGTAGAAATAGATAACGAGAGAGTATGATAGAAGAGAGAGAGAGAGTAAGAAGAGATGGAGATGAGAGAGAAGACAGAGATGAGAGATAGAGAGATGTAGAGATATGAGAGAAGATAAAGAGTAGATGAGAGAAGAGAGAGAGAGAGAGAGAGAGAGAGAGAGAGAGAGAGAGAGAGAGAGAGAGAAAAATAAGAGAGAGAGAGAGAGAGATAGATAAGTAGAGAGAGAGAGAGTGAGAGAGTAAGAGATAGAGATAGTAAATGTAGAGTAATAGTAACGAGTAAGTAATAGATAGAGAGAGTATGAGATAGTAATGAAGAGTAATGAGTAACGTAAAAGTAGTAATGAGATAAGATACGATAGAGTATAAGAGTAAATGTAAGAATACACAGCTGAAAGCAGAAGAGTATATAAGAAGAAAAGTAGGTATATGAAGTGGAGGCACTGGCTAAACAGTCGAATGGATTTAGTAACTTTCGGTCTTTAAAATTTGGGCTTCTGCTGTTGCTTGTTCTTGATATTGGGGTTTACGAAGAGGTGACCCCATTTGCTAGTTGTTCACTTCAATAAGGAGGGTTAGTTAGACGCCACTGAGTTTAGTGGTTACCTTCTTGCTTTTATAACTAGCATTAATTAATATTATTACAGTATTATCTTGTCATTCTTTTTTAACATGGGTGTCTCGTTGCCCTATGCTTGTGCTTGGTTCCTTCTATATTCGGGGTCAAGTTACCCCAAGTTGCTTTGTCTTCTTACATACTTGCGAGAAAGCGTGTTAGGTGAACCCCTCAGTTGCTAGGGTTTCTTTATATTGGGGTTAACGAGACGGCCGCCCAAGGCTTGCTTGCCTCTTTTCATATTGGTACAGTTTAGGTCGTTCTTGTTTACATTCTAGGAGTCACTTGAAACACTTTATAGGTAACCGATAATGCGACCTCTATTTACTTATGATTGTGCTAATATATTTAAAAGTTTTCTAATTCTAACATTTTCGTTGTCACTTCTGCGGGCTATCTATTACCTCAGCTTTAATTGGCCCTCTCTACAAACTGCTATGTGAGGCGCATGCCCGATTTAGGCCAGTTTGTTTTTCCTCATTGTATATAAAATGTTAGAAGTTTAATCCGCGTTACCGCCACTAAGCTTAGCTGCGTCCTTCTTTCTTATAAATTATGGTGGGTCTAACCTGATAACCTCTCAAGGTTGCTTTGTCTTTACTTAAAGAAGGATCACCTTGTGAAATCAAACTACCACCAGTTTACTTTCGTCTTACCATTTCTTGAGCTCCGTTTTCACTTATTTCTTATCACTGTTACCTGTTCAAGACGTGACAACTCCTCGCGCAGTTGCCTATTGTACTTCAATTATACCCACGTTGCCAGATCATGGGAAAATATAATATAATACAGTCCTTTCCATAGCCTATAAGCCTATCAGTATTCACTTTAGATCGAGCTATCAATCGCTTTAACTTTGAGCCTTGCCCCTTAAATACTATATTTTATTAAATTCCTACTCTGCCCTTGTTCCTTACCTGGTTTGGGTTAATAACCATTATAATATTTTGTTATTAGAACAATTTTGATCAAATATTTAACACACTAATGTTGATTAATTGCTTATTTATTTTTTTATTTTAAATGCTGATTTCATTTACGCGCAGTCAGATGTTCACGATATCTATCTTCAAAAAGGAAAAATGCTAGCGTGTGGGTGGAGCCTATTATTCGAGAATAAATCTCATATACGTGATGGCATGCGTCTTCTTTGTCTTCTCTTTATTAATTTTTATTTCCTGGGGCAATTAGATATATTGAATTAATTAATATCTATTATAGAGTGGTATCCAACTACTTAATAATTATAATAATATATTATAATATATATTAATATAATTATTTAATATATATATATATAATATAAATATAATATAATTGTTAATAATATATATATATTATATTATAATATATTAATTATAATTATATATAATTATATTAATAATATTATATTTATATATAAGTATGGACTATACTGGCTATAGGATAAGAATATATTTACTCTATGAGGGAGAGGATATCTATGATGATGAAAAGTATGAGAGGACGTATGATGCCTGGTATGAATGAGATGAGTATGAGGAGGGAGATGAAGATTGACAGCGAGTTATAGTCGTGAACAAGCTTCCAATTTGTTGGGGATTATAGCTCCCGCCCAACATTGAGGTTATAATTTATTTTATCCACTAAGTTATCATGGTTATCATATATGAAGTAGCCTCTTATGCTACTAAGTAGGCTTGTTTACCTATAATATATTTCAGTTATTACTTATTTATTTTTATTAATATTAGGGGTCATATAATATTAGTGAACCGTAAATACTAGTATTTATTTCTATTATAGTTCTTTTATTTATTATATGGGGGTTCACATGATTATTGTAAGTCTCTATACCAGTTGCATATGAGTTTTTATATGCTTCGCAATCCATCTTGCCTGTGCTTGGAGAAGGCTTGACGGCCCGACGCCCATAGGTCTGCTGAGGCTCTCCCTCTCTAATATGGAAAGTTAACGATTGACCCCAGGCATAGAGTCTGGTCTGTGTGAATTTATATG
>JABUQX010118174.1:32500-43633 GCA_015478945.1 Trachelipus rathkii
TGTAACTACTATACTAATGTTATATGAGGTCACTGGTATCTTTATTATATAATTTGGAGGTTTACGTGAACCCCAGTCATGCTATTTATTCTTTTATATAATTGTTATAAGTATTCTTGAGTTACTTATATATAATTAGGAAGTCCTTCACCCCATTTTATTTACTACTGTATTATAATATGGGATTTCTAGCACGTTATATCCTATATATTAATACCCAGTTATTATGCTTTAGTTTACTTTTAATAATGGGGTCACGGATATAACTCACCAAGTTTGCTTTTCACTTTATTATATATGAGGTACAACGTTATGAAAACCCGTTTACTAGCACTTTACATAATTATGTACTATATTCTATTTTATCTTTAATAATTGTTTAATTCATATAAACGTTAATCAATATACATTAAAGTATTATGCTTATTATATATCTTAAATTATAGTACAGATTTATGCCAGAATATAAACTATTATGAGGAGTGAATAATATATATATAATATAAATATATATATATATATAACTATTTAATATATATTATATATATAATATATATATATATATTATTAATATAATAATATTATTAATATATTAAGTAATATATATATATTAATATAATAATAATATATATATTTATATTATATTTAATAATATTATATAATATATATATTATATATATATATTATATAATTAATATATATCTTACATTAATATATATATTAAATATATTAATATATATAATATAATATATATAATATATATATAATTAATATTATATATATTAAATATATATTATTTATTAATTAAGTTATATATAATATATTATATATATATAATATATACTATATTATTAATATATATATATATATATATTAAATATATATATTATATATATATTATTAATATAAATATATATATATATAATATTAATATATATAATATATATTATATATATATATTAATTTAATTATTATTAATCAATATATATATATATATAAATATTATTTAATAAGTGAGGATACAACTGCTAACTCGATAAAAGGCTTTATAGTAAAATCATGTTTCGGTCTTTAAAATATTCTTATAAGTGTACCATAGTTATATGATATTTCTATCTGAATAGAATATAATAATGACCTATTATATATATATATATATCACATTTTGACTTTAGTTCTTCAAATTATCGGGAGTTTATATTATTATGAACCCTAAAGTTAATTCTAGAGTTCTTTATATTGAGTAGCACCTGAACTCATTACTAGTAGCTTGTTATCCTTATATATATTAATAATTATTTATCTAGGACTAAGATATTCACACCATTACTGCTTCTTTATCTAGAGTGCGAGAGGTGCCCTCGATGGATTACCGAGGGCTAGTTGCTTTGTTTGTCTTTAATTCTCGTATTGAGTGGCCGTCAGAGGAGCAGCGTAGCCACACAGCCAAGGAGAAGAATAGCTCACATTCTCCCTACCCAGATAAGTGTTGTGTCGAGATCCATCTGATTGGACAGCTGCTGTCTGGTGTTGTGCACGCAGCTGCTCCTCCACCCTGATGTCGTAACCTCTGGGCGTTCTCTTTTATATTTTATATAAATAAATATGAGAAGACGAGATAAACGAATTGAACAATCAATTAAGCACTATTGCCGACCTATTATCAGATATACTTATCAATTTACGAGTACAAGTTTCTTATATTTAACCCTACTATAGGAGGAAGAGCCAAAGATCTTATCTAACTATACACCATTTTTATTATTTAAATAAATGAGTATATTCTATATTAGCGGTTATACCTATATATATAACTATATATATATATATATATCAAGTTTATGCTTATTTTTCATTATAGTATTAATATAGGTAGGAGGTCTAAACGTAGGTAAATAAAACCCCAGTTATGCTTTTATTTATTCACTTATTAATAATTATATTGAAGTATAGTCACACGTATGAATACACCCATGATTATCTATGCTTTACTATATTTGATCAATTATTTATTCATATTTTATTATCTTTGGCTACGAGAATAACCATTGTCCTGAGCAATTTGTTACCACTATTAGTATAGTCTATTAATATTATATAGGCAAGTTAGCTCAGATTATAACAATGGGAATATATTAATATATATATAAATATTAATTAATATAATATCTATAAGGGTGTGGCCTGAGTTAGCCGACGAACCGGGTGCGGTGCGGTGCGGTGCGAGTGGTCAGTGCGGTACGATTGGTGCGCTTACATTATTTTGGTGCGGGATGCGGTGCGCGTGCGCAATTACGATGAGAGAAATTTCAGTGACTACTGGTATGCGGTGCGAGATGTTGCGTTGCTGGAAGAAAAATAAAAGTGCAGGTGAGACGGTGCGGGAATGCAACAGAAAAAATTAGTGTGTCTAAGGTGTCAGGTGTCGTAGTTGTCAACCTGGTGCTGAAGGCTCTTTTTGATTGCAACCGCACCGCACCTAGCATTCACCCGACAAATTTTACCATGAGAAAAATAAAAAAATGAAAAAGATAATTGATTGTTATTTGGGATATATATTAAATATATAATAATCTATATATATATATAATATATATTAATATATATATATAATTATATATATATATATAATAATTATTATTTTTATCATAAAGTTGGAGCACTTGTCATAACCTTCAGAGTATAGAATTATTATTAAAGATAAAATTTCTCAGTATTTCTTATAAATTTATTATTTGGCTATTCGGCTGTTATGCTTATATATATGTATTCTTTAGATAAATTGGAGAGGTTAACGTGACCCTAGTACCCTTATTATATGCTTGACCTCACTTTACCATATTATAGTGATAGTTATATATGAAAAACCTACAGTTATTATTATCTGAGGTTTTTCTATTAATTGAGGGTGGTCTCCACGACGCTCTGACTCATGTTACACTGTGCTTGTTCTGAACGAGGTGTTTATTCCACGTTCACTCGTGTTCTGGTTTGTAAATTGAGTTTGAGATGTATGGCAATACAGTTGGACGCTCTAAGGTTAATATGCTTGTTTCATTAATTATTGGTGGCGTACATGTATTAATTTCTCAACTCTAGTTTGGTATGTGATTTGGTGCATTTTCGCTATACTGTTGGGGGCGCGCATCACGCGTCGAAACTCAACGAAAAACCCCGCGCAAAGCAGAATCATGGGTATGATCCATTATTGTCGGAAGTGGTGATAGCGATTGAGATCATTCCTAGTTGCTGTATGAGTTCTTATTTGCGTGAGTGAAAGGCACAATAAAAAATGAGGAGTACGGTGTTGTTCGCTTCTTACTCTTTGGGCTACGAGCACCAACTTTTTACTAACGGTCAGGTTTTCGTTTTTCCTAATGCAGGATGTATCGCCAGATAATCGAACCCGAGATTACGACCCTGCCAGATTGCCTGTTATCGCATCTATATATCATATAATGCGTTGTGAAAGTAGTTCAAATACCCCACGAGTTCTAGTATCATTTTGCGTTCCGTAAATACCTGTCGTCAAAATGGGTCCACTGAATCCCCCAAGTACACAAATATTAGTTGGTTTTTAAAACACGTGAAATCGATTATTTGTCTAAGAAAATTAGTTTCTTTTATACATTGTTACTAATAAATAAATTAGTTTTAACGTTTGATCTAACCACGGTTAAGAAGGTACACTTGAGTATCTCAAATTGAGCTTCAGCTGATGCCACGCATGCATATAATACAATTGATGAGCGAGACATGTATATGTACGTTAATGTTATAATATAGTAAATCATATTAACAATTATTTAAATACATCACCTATGAATCTATAACCTAACAGTATGCCAAAAGGAGAAGAATCGAGTCCATGAATATCGTTTCATAACTTTGTTAACATACATAAGTATTTTACAAAAATGTTGTAATTACGATTAAAGACGCTTATCCTATCCAGGCGATTATACATTGACTCAAGCCTCTGGTTGCCAGGCTTTCCAATTGCATGCCTAAATGACAAGTGAATGCCGGTAAGTTATGAGTATCACCTAATAATCGTTGGTTATTATGACGGACGAAGATCAATCTGGAGAGTAAAGTGTTACTTGTAAGGTACTATTTAAACCCAGCCGGTATACATACGAGGTAAGGTTTAGGTATATTACTACCTAATATAATATTAATACACACAACAGAAAGTAGTCAGTTAAGTTGTTAAAGTCGGAGATGAACGCGCAAGGCCATGGGAATGGACCAGATCTTCCCGAACCATCTTCCCGGTAAATAGGTTCAATGTCGAAGGTAGGTTTTACGTCACTATAGCTGATTAATATGTGCTAGGGCACCCATTATACATGTTTAATTAAAAATATATTAATACCTCCGTCGTGTTCCTTAAAAGGTGATAACACAATACTTCAAGAGGGATCAAAACAAAGGACGGTATGACAGGATATGGAAAGGTTTAACTGCATTAGAAGTGCCTGTCAAGAGGACATCTTTCGGGGCTTGAAGACGATTACAGGAGGGCCAACGAATAAGTCCTGAGATTTAGTACTTTTCCGGGGTCTTTAAAATTTTGGCTCTCTACCTGTTTGATGGACTATGTCTTCACAATATTACAGCGCGAGAGAGCGTTATGACAGCTGGAGTATATTGGAAGAAGCTCTGTTGCGGTGATGATGCTATAGGGAATGGTGTTAATTTGACCCCTAGTTTCTGGTTCTGTTGGGGTATCATGTTAATGCCTCCCAACTCGCTCTCTGCAATCCGAAGTTCCACCCTGATGTTGAGTATGTTCTTATCACTATATTCGTTACAGGTTAAATGTCCTCAGGTATTTTCATTTTTATTATGTGTCCTGGCAAGGAGAGGGATATCTTTCGGTCAAAAGTCCGGCTACACTAGTTCGGCTCATTGAGATTCTTAGAGTTTTTATCAAGTGTGGACAAGTAACAGAGAATCCCAGAGCCGCCCGCCCAGTTTTGGTTGCTTGTGTTCCCTTCTCATTACTGGGGTAGGCACGATCGCCAACAAGCCTTGACTGGGCACAATGCGTGTGCTAACTATATTTAGGGGATTACAGGGGTATCGCTATACCACGACTAATTAGTTTCTCCGTATTCTGAGTGGTAAGGTGTTTTTTCCTCGTCATTTATTCCCAAGACGAGAGAGGAGTCCACTACTCCACTCGCCGAGTTTAATGATTAGGACTGTTTGGCCATTTTATATTCATGAGATGTGTAGAGGCAGTATACGCTCCGAGCTTAGGATTACCACGTCGAATGTACGGACACGACCCCCCCCTCCCGTATGTGATGAGGGGGGTTGAACTATCGCACCAAAGTCGGTACCATCCTGTTTGTACTATAATCCGTCACTTAGTAATCGCTATGGAATTCACGGCTCACTCGTGGCTACGGTCGGTCTGCTTCCGTTTGTGGATCTCATTACTGTTGATTCTCGAGCATCTAATTCTGCGCAGTGCAAATTCCTGCGAGCACATTCTGTTTTGCTTAAATGTAAACCTCCAACATGTCCTGTGTATTACCTACTGTGCTTCTATTAGTGCCCATAATTGTCAGTATGTTTTCTTTTTCCTCCATTATATAGTAATTGGTTTTACTGACAACAAGCATAAGGACACCATCCTCTGTAAGTTGCATTCGGTTTCACCTCTACACTTATTCCGGCACAGTTGACCATAGTTGTCAAGGGTTGAAATTTTGAACAATAAACTAATCACCATAGGTGATTAGCCTGTTAGTTGGTTGTTAACACATTACACATTGCCGTATTTTATTGGTACTACATATCAATGTTAAATCAAAAGTATGTGTATAATGCTTAGGTTAAATTATTTAAATTTAATTATCACTATTGTTAGCTATTAAGTAATATCGAATTTATTAATATACTTAAATGTAATTAATATCACCTATATTGTTATAATTAACCATATATATTATATATCATATTTGAGACACGTATTTATTTTATAATTCGGCTTTTGGTAGGCACATATGAATGTCTTAGCGGAAGGAAACGTCTAAAAGTTGTTAATATAATAGGTCAATTGAACGTTTATAACGAACAACCGTATCAAAATATGTCGAGACTATGCCTATACCCTCATTTATTTATTTATTAGTGCCATATTATATTCATCAGAGAAGCCAATTCCGACACATTCTCAATTTATTGTGCGCGTTTTCGTATTGCGCGTGCGCGACACCAACGTAACTAATCCATCCTCCCTTATGAATTTAATAATCGAAACTTAAATATAATAATCCTTGTGGAGAAATATCAGAAATATCTATTATTGGATGTAAAATTATGAGAGATTGGTTTCCTTTAGAAAAGGAACCATAAAAGCTGTTATATATTATAATATATATACTATATTATTTTAATTATATTATATATTATAATATTTATATATTATTATATAAATATATATAATAATATTATATATAATTAATATATAATATTAAATATTAATTATTAATTATATTTTTTAATATATATTATATATAATTCTTTATATAAGTTAGGGCAACCATGTAGCTATAAACTAGTATCCGAAAATGGAGATTAGTATATTACTTTTTCAGGGGTTTAAATTATTGACTTCTGCTTAGTTTTAGTACTTTGTATTCTATTGAATAATTGGGGCGGAGAGCGTTCACCTTTTTTCGTTGTATTCCCCACTCAAAGGAGCGCTTTAGTGGCGTAGCCATTTGACTGGTGAGAGAGGGGTGAATGAAAATGATTGAACATGCACACACAGTTAATGCGTATAACAGGTATACTGTCTTCCAAGTCCATGTGCACCACCGAGCTCCCCTCCTATAAGTGCTTGGCCTATTTTAGTTCCTGTAGATAATTACTCGGTTCCAATGGCGATGTTTACAATTTGTTTCTCTATCCCTATATGACTCACGGGGAGGCCTCCTCCGTGAGCGACCGAGGACCTCTCTCACTATTGTGTCTATTTTATATATGAGAGGCGAACCGTTTACCCAGTGTAGGGTTCATCCCCTGGCCCAGGTGGGCCAACAACAATGTTCATGTCTCCTTCTCACCAAAAATAGCCGGCCGCCGCTATGTTGACACTCAACTATTTATTTGCGACCTTGTTTTTCTTTATTATTACTCGCCGTCAGCCAGAAGCGTCAACAGTTCTTCCTGCCTTGCAAACCACATCTCGTAAGCTTGTCTTTACTGACTCTGAATTCTTTTGATCTATACATTTTTTCTTTCACGTGAGGTCTTAAGTCCCTAGATCCATATGTTTCGTCGTTAAGTATACTATTTACCATTAAAACAACGTAAACTTATAGCAGTCACCCTCAGTTCCGTAAACGACCCTTTCGAAGCCAACTAAAGAAAACTTAGTGTCTTTACATCTACCAACAATTTAATTCTCGCCAATTCCTAGCCACCTTTTTCAGCTCAAATTCACGGGTTAACCCTTCCCTACGTACACTCGTGCAGCCTCATGTTCAACCCGTCCGTCCCCTTTTCATCCAACATATATCCTAAATATTTAAACTCAAGAACTCTTGTTCCAGATGCTCCCCATCCAATAATGAACATAACTTTTTCACACCCTTGATGGACTGCTTACCTTCTAACTATATCAACCGAATACCTTACTCCTGGGTATCAATACCGTCCTATATTTGTCCTCAAACTCCCTCTGCCTTTATTACACTTATCAATCCTGCCAATCTCTCGTTACAAACGCATGTACGCATACAACTTCCAACTGCTTATCTGCTCTCCTTAAATCCAGAGAATTTTCCAAGTACACAAATAACTTCACATTCTATTTCCCTCCACCAGACTATATAATGGTAGGGCACCCTCCACTCACGTCGAGAGAGCGTCTATCTTAAAACCTGCCAGCATTTCGCTAGATACACACATTCCCGGGAATTATTTATACTGACCACCTAATATTAGATACTCAATTTCTAATTCTTTCATATAAACCAACATCATATTAACAATTGATAAACGCCAAGAGGGACACAACAACCTAAATCCCTTTAGCGCCATCACTCTGCTATTAATATAAGTTTCACAAATATCTAGATTATTTTATGACATCCATTTATTCATTACCACACGCTTCCTACACGTCAATTTACATAATACATATCATTAAAAATAGAAATTCCATATATATTAATATATATATTAATATTAATAAAATTTAATTATTAATATATTATAATATATATCATATAATATATATTATTATTATATGTATATATTAAATATTATATATATTATATATATAATATATATAATATATATTAATTAATGTCATCAACTATAACCTTTACTTTCAACTTATCACCTTATTTTCGGCCATAGTATGAATTACAACTTCCCACTCACGTGAGCAAACAACCCTAATTTCCTACTCCGTAAGGTAAGACATCTTCCGCCCAACAGCATTTCGATCTTCACGGTTGCGGTAAAACATTTATATGAATGTAATTTACAATACATATTATTTGCTAAATGGAACACTTCCCAAACTTGAGTATAGTTGAAGCACTGCTAGAATAATTGTGAAAAGGTGCCTTAACATGATATTAATAAAATCTTTCGGTATCTAAATCATTTGTCTATCACGTAAATGTTTAATAACTTAGAGTGTACAAATTTAATGTACTGTTATTTAGTAATTTAAGGTATAATAGCATAGTTTTTATTTTTCGATGTCTCATATTTCTTCCGTAAGCCTAATTTATAAATAAAATTTATTATAAGTTTCTAGCTGTCAATTTGGTGAATAATTAATGAGAAAACCTAATCAGTAAAGAGTTGTCCAGTGATCATACATTAAACCTTTATTGAAAACATTTAGATAATATATTTTATATATTAATATATTTTAGTTAATAATGTAGTGAAGAAGGTCAACGACCACAATATGGGCCTTTTAAAAAATATTCCTCGTAATAATGAAATTGTATGCTTCGACCTTAATTAAATAAGTACCTGGTTGAGATAAATAGATAAAAACATATTTTCGTGCCATTGCCATTGACCAATCGTTTTAATCATTTAGCTTATTCCAATGTAATCATTAATCATATTAAGTTATTCGTTTATTATGAGAAATCTGATGATTGATTGATTATGTTATTTTTTATATCATTGATTATTATTATTATTAATTATTATTATTATTATTATTGATTACTTATTTCCGGAATTGGATCATTCTAAGAGTCGCATCGTTACCTTTATTAATTATTATAATTATTAATTACTATTATTACTATATGTACTATAGTGGGTTTACTATTTGTTTTCAAAGTATATTCCAATCTATGTTGTTTTTACTGTGATTTTTCTTCGTTATAAAATAGTATTAGGAGCCCGAGAGACCGTTTGATGTAGTTATTCAAGCCATCTGTATCTCCGACGAGAAAGTCCTATCCGTAACATGGCGCTTGCCTTTCCCTTCCCTAGTATTTTTTGGTCTCAAGTCGCTCTGCGTTTATTCCCTGTGCATTGGGGCGGACATCCACTACTTCGCGAGAGCGACCCCAGTCATTCTCTTGTATCTTATATCATAGTGAGGGTCCATCCAGCCCGATCACACATCCTGAGCGGCACAAGATCCCTATGTCCTACCTATATGATATCTTAACATTAATTGAGAGGTTTAAAAGTGTTTATTCCACATCTAGATATAGTTCTTGGATTATCTATTTCAATATTTGGGTTTAAATAAATCAGTTTACGCTCGCGAAACTTGCGCGGCTTGTCATCATTTTTAACCAATATTGTCTAAACCAGATTTCTTGTTCTCATTCATTTGGTTACCTTCATCACATCCAATTTCGATCCCGTACCACTATATATTGAAAATCGGGGCTTTTCGACTCGATACCTACATTTTTTTTTACATATCCATGATTTATGCCCTTTATGTTTCTTTAAAAAAATAATTAAAATGGGCTGTCACGAACCCCAGTTGCTTTTTGTCGTTTAATCATGAAGTGTCACTGCTGTAGCAACACTCACCATATTACTTCTGTATATATTATCATATTTGAGCGTCCTGAGATATATTTTGCATATTTTTAGTTCTCATTATATGTTTTCCCTAGAAAATTCTAAATCAACTTCTAAAATATATCTTTTTTATATTATGCATGTTTGCTCATATGTATAGACAATTTTATACACTATGATTGAAAATAAAATAACATATGTATATTATCCACACCTAAATGTTCCCATTTCTGAAATTTTCCTTCAAACGTTTAAATAATCTATAATCGCATATCTAATATGCCATGTCACTTTCTAGAAACAGGGAACTATACACCTAAGTGTTCATATATCAACTGAGTAAGTTCAATAAATAAGCTGATTTATGGTATCAATCACACATTATACGCTTGCTTCAGAGCTCCAGTACTTTCACGAATCCCCAAACGATACATTGCTACCGCTCAGAGTAACCCTTATTTATAAATTAATATTTGACCTAATATTGATTCTCCATAAGTTTTTATGGCGCGCCTGAAAGTAGATACAGTATTTACCTCAGTCTCTTTGCTATTTCACTCACAAATCAGCCTTACAACCCAACTTAAAACCGAACTCTTAAACCGGTCCTAGGAAAAAACTAAGATGCTGAAAATAACGTTGAAAAAGTTTTTGACTGGTGTTCTCTTGGTGATCGGATTATTGCCTGTAACAGTATATTTCTATTTCTGATATGCTATCTATATTTCTTATCACTAGAGCTTCTGGGTCCTCCCCGTAAGCCCCGAGTAATGCCGTATATAAACCATATTGTTCAGCGTCAGGAGATCTTCTTACCTGTATCAACTAAATTCTTTTCCTAACAGGGAGAGTGCATACTGTCGACTATAGTCGCAGCCTGTTCTTCGACCTTGCGCGATTAATGCTGGTTTCCTCCTTGTAGTCGAAAGAAGCGAGCTTGACTTTTACCTGGGCGATGGACTAGAGTCTATTTGTATGCATATGCCTATCGCTGAAACCCTATAATTGTTGAGCGGTTAAATTAATCGAAGCCAGACAAGATTTCTGGTTCTTTATATTGTGGCCACCTGACCCCAGTGCTTATTCCTA
>JABUQX010118175.1:0-7500 GCA_015478945.1 Trachelipus rathkii
TTTGGGAAGTAGTATATTTTGTTTTCTACCGTGCAGGTTTAGGTAATGTGGGTGTTCATTCTCAATTTTTTGTTATTGTCTAATTTTTTTTTTTTATGACGTAAATTCGAATTTGGTTAATTTTCTTTGTTCTAATGGGGGCAGCAAAATGCAAGGAAGGGTCGATGTTATATTGTGTTCCGAAAATTTGAGAACTCAGGAGATGAAATGAGAGAATCAAGTATAAATTGGGCAACTCTTCTGAAGCAATCCTCAGTAGAATTTTTTGATGTCCCTGAGGGTGGGATTCTTTTGGATACTCTGCACTTGGATAATGAACAAATCTTGGCAAAATTCTTAGATTTTTAAAAAATTCCTTTAAAAGAGACTTGCAATTATTTTCTTTCCATCAGTTTTTAAAATATTTAAAAGTTTTTCTATGTGACAATGAACTCATCCAAATTTATTACTTTTAGTTTGATGAATATTTCGTATAGCTGTGGGCTCCAAATATGAACTATAGTTCGTCATGATATTAACAGATGAGAAATGCAGGACTTCCTGCTGATGATGAAAGCTGACATGCTGGCAGTTCGTGTGGCTTGCGTTTCAATTGGAACATATGAGAGAGTAGTTTTTTAAAATGATAATTTTATTAGGGTAAAAATGTTTTTTTAGAAAAAACTATCTATGTGTGATTTTGTACTTGGAGACCATCGTGTTTCGCATAATAATAGTATATTCGCCACCAAATTTCTGCGAGACATTTTTTTCACGGTACAATTTTATAAAGTTACTTTTAAATATTCCATCAGTGTTTCGAAATTCTGGAAGAGTATTATAATTCAGTAATTTTAAAATTGAAACGATAGGAACAACAATGAAGAACAAACTTTGGGCTTTAGGGTACTGATCTCGTATTAACTTCTGAACTCCATTCTTTTTGCCAGTCATGGTGGAGAACCCATCAAACCAAGTCCAACAAGCTTGACTCACGTTATTTAACTTGTAAAATATCTCCGTGTAGTAAGACAATATGCTCTGGCTCATATCATCAGCTTTAGTTTTTTTTATGAAAGCTAAAGGCCTAAAAATTCTTCACGTACATTGAGATCCTTCTCACGAAGCGAACACAAAGCGGTAGCTGTTTTGTTCGGATATCGTCTGCTGCCTCGTCTGCTAAAAGAGAGGAATATTTACAATTGTTTACTTCATTCAAAATTTGAATACATATCAACTTTTCCACAACATAAATATTTACAATTGTTTACTTCATTAAAAATTTGATTATGAGGTTTTTACACAAAGGTAATTATGTATATTATTGTTGGGCTATCTTGCTGTATTCATGAGATGTGAAGTGTGCTGTTTAGCATTGGTCTACTCCGTCTATTTCAGATTTTCATCAATTATGTTCCACAAAGCATAACAACATCATCTGCTTCTTTCTCTGAATTTTCTGTCGAGCAACTCAGAAAAATCAGTCCCTTGACGTGTATCTGCGCTATGTGAGGGTTCGTTAGTAGCGGCCTTTCTAATTTAGCGACGGATCATATAGTCATGCAACAAAACCTGATGGTAAAGTTACGATAATTATGAGGCAAGTTACTTCGTGTGTATCATTATTGTTTTTGTGTCGCCCTTATTTTTTTGTGTTTTGGACATCTATAATAGGCCAGTTCTTGTTTCAGTCATCCCCCCAATGCAACTTGTTCTCCTAGTTACTTACTCTCTCTAATCGAGTCGCTGGTTATTTTATATCGGTATTGTTTTGTTTAAGATTCCTGACTGCTACCACCGTTCCCTGAGGTTTGCGGCTTTTGGGACCTACATTGATGGCTAAATTAATGTATTTGAGAATGCGGTGGCGTGTTTGGGCTTAATAGTCCTTATCTGTGTTTCTTCAGTTCTGTTCACTTGTCTGCAGGTGATAACTTTATGCCATTGTCTTTGAATATTGCAATGCGACATTTAGCACACGTGGAAGTAAAGGGCCAAATGTCTTTTCGGCATTAGTTTTCTAAATGGTTTTACAATAAAGGAACAGGCCAGAATTTGGATTGTCCTCTTTTTGATAGATATTGTCATTATAGATTTTTAAGCTTCTTTCACCATATTCTACCTCTAAAATTACGTTTCACCTTGGTCAAGTAGTGATTAAGATATGACGTCATCCGTCTAGCAAATAGAATTGTTGTCAGATCTATTGGGCCTATTCCATAACAGGAATAGGTGAAGTTTCAATTCCCTTTTCTTTAGCTTAATTCTTTTAAATGAATATGTACATGTTTATTTTGAGTCGCGTCTATATGATCGGTTTTTGTCTATTATTTAGTCATTATACTCTTGATATCTTTCCCAATATTGATTCCAGATTATGTGGACCAGTTCAACTATGGGCACTTATGTGAACAACTATTTCTGTTCTACCTGGCGTACCCCTAGTAGTGCCCACAGATGAGCTAATCAGTTGGGCTCTCCACCTTTCTTCTTATTTGTCCTTGCTCCTTCCACCTTTTTGGTCTCTTTTCTCAATAATTTGAATCAATCATAACAAGGATTGGCTTTCATAATACCCGTTTTTACTGGGTGAATCCTCATCATGCAACCATTACTGAGACCCAAGCACATTAAGAAGTGGTTTTCTATATGTTTCCCCCATGCAGTGTCACATACTTCTGTCTTCACAAATGACATAACTTTATCTAATCCTATGTAGGTGGGTCCTTTTTAATTATAACCATTTATCCATTATTTTTTCAGTATCTGACTTTCCTCTGTGCAGTTTATATACTTTATAATAACATTATTTTTAACCGGACTTCTTCCTACTAACTTCTGGATAAGTTCTAGCAAATTCATTATGCAGTTATTTGGTCCTCTCCTTTACTCCTTTCTCCACACAATATATTTTTGCAAATTTTTTTCTCCTAATATATTCTAGTCCACTTCTGACACATATTTCTATCGTATACATTGTCCTATTTAATGATGCCTAGAAGTATGCAACTAAATAGTCTCTAGTCATTAGTCGTGCAGTTCATATAGAAGTTTAATGCATTGGTTTTGGTAAAAAAAATAACTATCAATAAGATTGAGTTTTTATAATTGATACCATACGATCGTGCGGCTGATTCGGGTGCAGTGGATGGTGGTGTGGTATTCGGAAGCGCGAATTAACAATCATACTGCACCTGGAACTGTAAGCGTAATATCATGTAGTCTGGCACGTTACACAGTACCTGGGTGCCCCATGTGTATGTACCCATCGGATCCTCCCTCTTTACATCTTCCAGTCCTACAAAGTATCCGTCAAGATTAAAAGAAATTATAGGTCTCTTTTTATTTTTTATATTTTATATAGTTATATTAACTATAGTTATTGGTAAGAGAAAAAAAAAGCATTTCTAATCAACTCAAGTTTATTATAGTAACTCGTTATTATACCGTTACTATAGTATACTCATATGTTTTATAACGACACCTCTTTTACCCTACGCCGGGTTTAGATCCTCCCCACTCCCCCCCATTTTGCGGCCTTTCTCACCTTATGCTTATTACTTCCATTACCCGCGCTAAGGTGACCTCCTTAGCCCCCTGACCTAGGTAACGCACTACATTTTCTTTTCTTTTTTCCTTTCTTCACGCTTGCCCTCTTGCCCCCCGTTGGGGGGTCCGGGCGTCCCCGCTCGGCCCGCCGCGTCGGCGCCGACCATAACCGTCCGCACACGCCGCCCGCTTCCGCCCTCTGGTCCTTAATTCGTGAGCGCTGTCCAGCCGATCCACTAAGCGCTCCACTCGGACGCGATCGGACCTCATATGGTTACTCGTCCATAGTCAGGGTTCATCCCTGGCCACTTCCACAGCGCCCCCTCCCACCGCTCTTCTCTCCTCTCCTCGCCCTTTGTTCTGCCTCCTGCAACCCCCTTTTGTCTTCCTTCCGCTTGTTCCCCGCCTATCCCCTTTCTCTTCCGGTTCCAGCCGGTTCGGGTTCCCCTACTCTCCCTCTCTGCTCACCCCACGACCTTTCATCTTCTCCTTTCCCTGCCCCCCTGTCAACTCTTTCCTTTATCTCTCATTTCAGTAATATTACGTATTATTCTACTTCTCAACTCACTCCCTATATATATACACTACTCATCTCTAATACGTTATACTATTACTACTTACCTATTTATCCTTCACTTTCACGTTCAGTCGCTCTTAGCACTCACTCGTGAGATTTACAATCAAATAGAAATTGTTCACTTATAACTCAATGAGAAATCACAACGCACTAGGGTGTGCGGCTTTTCGGCAGAGTTACATTGGCCTCCTATATACTCCCCGCTAGCACCCCATCATGATCACGGCAGACCTCCTCGTACAACTACCCTCTTACTAACTCTACACTCGTTACAGCATACTCACTCCTAGTACGTCATCCTAAGGAGCTTACCCTAGATACTTAAAGTATACCCTATTCACCTTGCTACCCCACTTCTATGAACTATACTGACTGGGCGTTGGAAGTGTACATTATCGATTTAGTGGTAGGCAAAACGGTTGTCCTCTATATTTCTATATAACATATATATACATACTCTTATAGGCCTCTACTCGTTTCTTCCTCCCCATAAACCTTACGTATACCCCTATAGCTCTATATATTATAATCCCTCGAGTATACCTTATTTCGGGGTTCAGGCTAATGCTCCTATCTCTCTAACTACTCATATTCCTATCCTCAGGCCTGTCGCTGCCTGCGTGAACACTACCTTCCTTTATTCTCTTAGTTTAATTGCTACCTATACCTGATATTTTAGCCTCAGCTGTATCATTCGTATCCTGACCCTTTACGTCGTCTGCTAGTGAGTCACATCATCTGAGTTTATTACTCAAGCTTACCATAGGGTACCTACTGATATATAGTGACTAGTGAATCACTAATCATTTCAGTAGTACGTACCGCTCTATCACGAGTCTTACGGTTAGTAGAAGTATACTCACCATCCTTATCACATCTATCGCGACTTCAATATGTTAATTAACCGACTCACACGGATATCGGGCTCAAAGCTCGGCATAAAAACATATAACTTATTCACAAGTAGGCATCTATGATAATAACACATACGGATGTTTATCCGGCGGTCTGAAATTTATTTTTGTTCTTATATATCTGTTTCACTATTACGGGCGATCTCAGGATTAGGCTTCCTACTGCTGCTTATACTAGTGTTTAGGCTTCAAAGGAGGGAGACTTAGAGCTAAGTTAGGTTATACCGGCTCAGGCTACGTGGTCAGAGCTCATGATCACGGATAAACTTATATTCACTTTCGATTCCACTTATATGCACACTATTCTACTCGTATCATACAGGTTCTACCTTGTCGAAAAATCTTATGCTTTTGCATTCGCAATCACGCTCATCACTGTTGTCATGTTCGCTTGGAAGAAGCGCTCTAGACTAAACCTTTCTACGCCATAACTCACCTCATCTTACTTAAACTTAACCTGCGCTCTCTATAACCTATATATAGCTATCCCTTTCCTTACTCTTACTTGACGTACTATGTTAGTACATCCACTCCCTTAATAACATATAAAATTATTATAATTCTTTACTTCTCTAACTATTCTACCTTTATCTCTTCATAAATATTCAATTATTTAAGTTTCATATGTACTAGCTATTGAATTCCACCTCTCTCACTTACTACCTTACATACGTGGACATACCCATTGTTCTTTCCTATATATACATATTCTATACTCTAAGTATCTACTACTGAGACGCTAATGGGCCGTAGGCAGGGGGTGCCAGGGGGGGCGACTTGCCGCCCCTAAATCTTGGCGAAATTAAAATTATGAACCTTATATTCTTCGCGTCTCAGAGCGAGTCGCTCCTTCTCTAAGATCGAGTCAATATAGCAGGTTCTCTTTGTCATGTAAGACAAAAACTGAAAAAAAAATACTCATAAATAACATCAATCGAAGTAGTAATTACTAATTTTATTTATCTAAACTAAACGTATTAAATTTTATTTTATTTTTTTTTCGATAAGGTTTTAATGTGTTTTCAAATTTTTTCTATAATGGCTTTATTTGAATGTCACATAGCTTACTTGCTGCTTTGTAACCCATCTCATCTCTCTGGATCCCTTGGACTCTTCATTATCTAGATAATTATTCCCGGTAGAATATACATGGAGTCCATTTCCAGTCGATAGCATCTTCCTATCGTCAGGTCTACATAGCCATACCGCCCTCGTACTTACAATCGGGCATATCCGTATCTTGAGAGTCAGTATCCCGTTCCTAGATCTGTTATTTCTATGTCATTTCTGCAGTAAGACATACACATTAAAGAGACAGATTTCACCCATTTTTGTACTCTCGAACACTCTACGAACTATTACAGGCACATCTTGAAGCAACACCACTACCATAATTTAACATATTATATATATATATATATATATATTTAACCTATTCATCCCCTTAATACCTCTCCTCCCACACTTTATCTTCTTTTTAGGGTATCATAGGTCCCCCTCACTCCCCCCCCTTCCTCCCCTATCAATTAATACCTATCATTTACTATTATATAGTATTCTATTATAATTTGAGTGCATAGCAATATTATTCGGCCGTGTGGATTTACTTATTATCCGCTCCACTCCAAACATCCATTTCTCACGTTCCACCAGCGCTACTACCTCTATACTTATCTTCTAATATAGACAAGCTCCTTAATTCTACTATTAGATATCATATTGAGGATTCGTGTCTGTTGGACGCGAGTCTCTCTCCATTTTACTCGTCGGCCATATCCTACACTCTTCACTACACCTCCACTTCCCCATTCTGGTTCACATCTATATCCTCTTGTTTTTTCGCCTCGACACCAGTCTCCACCCCTTCAAACTCGAAACTCTCTTTCTCTGCCTTTTCCAAGTAATTTTCTACGTCCCATTTATTTTATTTACCTCCTACCTTACTACTATCATATATTCCAGCTAATTTACTTCTTTGTACAACCTTTCCTTCACTTTTGTTTTAAGTCAAACTTCAACATACACTCTATAGCTCACTTATACTTATATCTATTTTATTTACTATCATACTTTAATACCGCTTTATCTATTACCCCATGCTTCTAATATTAACCACCTACTTCTACTAGTGAGTCAATACTAATTCTTTCACTTCCTATTATATACCTTTATACAAAAGGACCATACTCATCAAAACTATTCTCTTTGGCTACTCCTACAACCACATATTAGCTATTCTCATATCTTTTGAGCCCCCTACTTGTTATCTAGTCAATTATCAACTGTATTCACTCTATTACCACTACTCACGCTATTTCTACATACACAGCGAAGCGCTCTTACCTACTTGGCTCCAGTCGTTTTAGCTTATATTACTTCCGTCATATATTGCACTCTTCCCGAAAACTATTTAAACTGCTCTATCACTCTGCTATTATACATTATCGTAGCACTAACAATCTTGGCTCTTTGGAATCTCGC
>JABUQX010118175.1:15000-22500 GCA_015478945.1 Trachelipus rathkii
AACAAATCCAAACCCCAAAAGAAATAAATAAAATATAAGATAGAGAGAGAGAGAGAGGAGGAGAGAGAGAGAGAGAGAGAGAGAAGAGAAGAGAGAGAGAGAGAGAGAGTGAGAGACCTCTTCCTTTACATATTGAGTTTCTGCTTCCACAGCAACGGTTCTTAAATGCTCAATGAAACCCTGGCTCTGAAAATTTGATAAAATTTTAGAATTAACTTTAACATTGTATGGAATTTTATATATTTATACACTATATATATATATATATATTATATATTATAAATATTATTAAATGTATATATTTTTATATTTTTATAATATATTATTTATATTATAATATAATATTTATATATTATATTATAATATATATTAATATTATATATAGTAAATGAGTTAAATGTCTTCATTCTTAAAAGTTTTTAAATATTATTAAGACTGGGAAAGTGACTTTTCCATAAATACAACGAAAAAACCCTGATTTAATTCTCAAACTTCTTTGGACATTCTGGACATAGCTAAATTGCTATGAAGTGTTAGAATGCTTATCAACTTTCCACTACACCCCAATATCTAATATATAATAATTAACCCCATTTGGGCCTCGCTGACGAGGGGGTATGTATCTCCATCTTAATTTTCTACTTTTCACTTCACTCTAAAAAAATTTATGCCTTTTATCGTCTTTCTTTTCATAATCATCATCGGTGCATTAGTAAGCATAAAATATTATCTTACATTTAATGTTAGTAGTCCATTTTATGGGCATGCGATTCACACACACACACACACACACACACACACACACACACACACACACACACACACACACACACACACAAAACATACGCACACATACACACACACACAAAACATTTCAAATTACCGAAGAAATAATGGGAGTAAGATATGCTCTTAAAATGGATGTAACTCTTAAGTGGCAAGTATTATTACATGTGCTAATAATACATTGTCAATTACATCGACAGCATTTATTTAGAGTGTAGGTGTCTTTCAGGCATCTCCTTTAGGACCTCTCTATACTCTTCACACAACACGAACTACACTTTCAGTAAATATACACGCGTTTTTTTTTTCTTTTTTCTTATTTTTCTTTTTTCTTTTTTTAAATTAATTGCAAAAAAAAGGCTACTGTTCATTTTCCTGCGACTGAGAGCAACGTAATTAACGATTTACCATGGGTCGTCCCACAGCATGTTGTAACTGATAGTAACATAATCAACGATTTACCAGTGAGCCATTTTGAAACCCAATTAGTTTTATTCAAGAGCCACTTCAAGCTAACAAGCTCCCGTCAAGGTCATATCACAAGGTTTTCAAACTATAATTCTCATGTTCCTTAGATTATAAATTATTTATATTTTGTAATAACTGCAATTAATGATCGTTTTTTACTAACTTATAAATTGCGATTATTGCAATATATATATATATATATATATATATATATATATATATATATATATATATATATATATATATATATATATATATATATATATATATATATATTATTATATATATATATATATAAATAAATATAAATATATATATAAATATATATATATATATATATATATATATATATATATATATATATATATACCATTATATATATATATATATATATATATATATATATATATATATATATACAACCTTTTGAAGTAAAATATCAGCTTCGAATAAGATTAGAAGTGTGCCCATAATAGAGTTACATATAAACAGAACTTCTGGGAGACCGAAATAAGATGTAGTTGCAACCTTGGTAACATTGGTTATTATGCAAAAATTTTGAACAAAAAATTGAAAAGATATCCATGTTCCATAATGCTCAAATATGTCTTTATTGATGCCTTGAAGAATAAGCAACTGTTCTTTGAGATTTTTTAAAACCACTTCTTTAAAATTATATCTCTTCTTCTTAATATGTTTCGATTTGGTTAGAACCAAGTTAGATTCAATGGAATATGATGAATATATCATTATTTTTTCAAATATTGAAGACAACTGTTGCATGATACAAAAAAAGAGGCAAATAAAATCTAAACAGAAAGACGATCCAAATATATTATAAAAGGTCTCGAGAATTGTTATCACATTATCGAAATGAATTTTTCGAAGCTTATTGACGCTCAAAAAAATGAAAACGGACTTAAGAGCAAAGATGTAAGCAATGAAAAGGAAATTTAACTTCTCTTTTCCCTGATATTTTTTAGCAAATTTACTTAACTTCATAATAGAACTGTCTAAATTTCTTACATATATTTTTGAGTAAAAGCCAGTGTATAAAATGATGGAAGCCCAAAAGAAATTCTCCATCACCATTTCCAGAACTGACAATAATTGAAGAACACCATTTTCCTTATCACCACAAAGTAATGATGGTATACTATATAAATGAGAACCAACTGTCATAAAGTATATTGTCAAATTAAGAACAAACACTACGTTATGATAAAGATTTTGCATCGCGTTTGTATAGGACTGTTTTCCTACTCTAATTCTTGCAAACCCGTATATTACACCGACAATTAAATACATCATTATTCCTTTTGAGAGTGACATCGCGATAATGTATCTAGTTTCACAGTAAAATAAAACAATACTCCTCTTTTAAAAGTACAATGGAACTCCTTCGTAATTTGCTAAAAGGAAATATAGCTAATTTATTTATCGCAATTGATTAATGGTATTATTGGATGTTTATTATTCTTTTATTCATGACTAAGAATTTCTTGCTTTACTCGAACAATGCTCTTGAATAATTAATTAATCACACCCCATTTGGGCCTAGCTGACGAAGGGGGTAGGTATCTGCATCTTATTTTCTACTTTACACTTCACTCTAAAATCTTTTATGTCTTTTATCGTCTTTTGTTTCATGATCATCATCGGTGCATTAGTAAGAATAAAATATATCTTACCATTTAAATGTTATGTCCATTTTAAGGGCGTACCAGTCACACACACAAAACACACACACATACACACACACTCTCTCTCTCTCACACACACACAACATTAAAAATTTACTTGATAAATGATGCGAGTAAGAAATGCTCTTAAAATGGATGTAACTCTTAAGTGGCAAGTATTATTATATGTGCTAATAACACATGCCAATTATATCGACAGCAGTTATTTAGAGTGTAGATGTCTTTCAGGCATCTCCTTTAGGACCTCTCTATACTCTTCACACTACACGAACTACACTTTCAGAAAATATACACTCGTATTTTTTTTTTATTTATTATTTTTTTTATTAATATAAAAAAGGCTACTGTTCATTTTCGAGCGACTGAGAGCTACTTAATCAACGATTTACCATGGGTCGACCCACAGCATGCTGCGACAGATAGCCACATAATCAACGATTTATCATTGAGCCATTTTGAAACCCAATTAGTTTGATTCAAGAGCAACTTCAAGCTAACTAGCTCCCGCCAAGGTCATGTCACCAGGTTTTCACCTTGTAATTCTCATGTTCCCTAGATTAATTATAAATTATATAAATTCTAATTATTTTAATTATAAATTATTTAAATTTTTCAATAACCGGAATTAATGTACGTTTTTTCTAAATTATTAATTGCGGTTATTGCAATATATATATATATATATATATATATATATATATATATATATATATATATATATATATATATATATATATATATATTATATATATATATATATATATATATATATATATATATTATATATATATATATATATATATATTATTATTATATTTAAAGAATATATATATTTTTTTTATATATATATATATATATATATATATATATATATATATATATATATATATATATATATATATATATATATAATATATTATATAAATATATATATTATATTATATATATATATATATATATATATATATAGTATATATATATATAAATTATATATATACATATATATATATATTATATATATATATATAATATATATATATATATATTTATATATCATATATATATAATATATATATATATATATATATTATATTTATTATTTTTATTTATAATATAATTTATATATATATATATATAACCTTTTGAAGTAAAACATCAGCTTCGAATAAGATTACAAGTGTGTACATAATAGAGTTACATATAAACAGAACTTCTGGGAGATCGAAAGAAGATGTAGTTGCAACCTTGGTAACATTGGTTATTATGCAAAAATTTTGAACAAAAACTTGAAGCGATATCTGTGTTCCAAAATACTCAAATATATCTTTATTGACGCCTTGAAGAATAAGCAACTGTTCTTTGAGATTTTTTAAAACGACTTTTTTAAAATTAAATCTCTTCTTTTTAATATGTTTCGATTTGGAGAGAACCAAGTTAGATTCAATGGAATATGATGAATATATCATTATTTCTTCAAATAATGAAGACAACTGCTGCATGACACAAAAAAAGAGGCAAAGCAAATCTAAGCAGAATGACGATCCTAAAATGTTATAAAACGTATCGAGAATTGTTACGATATTATCGAAATCAGTTATTCGAAGCTTATTGACGCTCAAATAAAGGAAAACTGACTTAAAAGCAAAGATGTAAGCAATGAAAAAGTAATTTAACTTTTCTTTTCGCTTATATTTTTTAGCAAATTTACTTAACTTTAGAATAGAGCTTTCTAAATTCCTTACATATATTTTTGAGTGAAAACCAGTGTATAAAATGAAGGAAGCCCAAAAGAAACCCTCCAACACATTTTCCAGAACTGACAATAAGTGATGAACACCATTTTCCTTATCACCACAAATTAATGATGGTATACTATATAAATGAGTACCAACTGTCATAAAGTAAACTGTTAAATTAAGAACAAAGATTAGGTTATGATAGACACTTTGTATAATGTTTGTATAGGACTGTTTTCCTACTCTAATTCTTGCAAACCCGTATATTACACCGACAATTAAATATATCATTATTCCTTTTGAGAGTGACATTGCGTATATGTATCTAGTTTCGCAGTAAAATAAAACAATTCTCCTGTTTTAAATGTACAATGGAACTCCTTCGCAATTAACTAAAAGCAAAATATAGTTAATTTAATTAACGTTATTGATTAATGGCCGAAATATTATTGGATGTTTAATATTCTCTATTCATGACAAAGAATTTATTGCTTTACTCGAACAATGCTCTTGAATAATTAATATGAAAATTTAATTTATTCTAAAACAAATATTTTTTTTATTTTTAATTTAAAAAAATCGATAAACTCTTTGAGTTCCTTTATGCGTGTCTTTAAATAAAAGCAGCAATATTATCTATTATCTTTCATGATTATTTTAAATCCTCGGTTTTGCTGATAATTATCTATTAAATATATATGGACAAATATTTTTTTAAATTTCTCTTTGTTTACAAGATGATTAAATGAACAACTTTTGAAGGATAAAATAGTTTAATTTACCGAATTCAAAGATATGGAGCTTGTGAAGGTCTTGAAACTGTATTAACATAAAAATTTCAAATCTTAAGGCTTTACTATTTTACTATTTTACTATTTTACTATTTTACTATTTTACTATTTTACTATTTTACTATTTTACGGATTAATCAGAAATTACGATAGTGATCCTTTGCTAACTAAATAAAATATGAATTAAATAATTAATTAGTTTCATGTCTATTTCAGTCTAAAAATTCATTTTTTGAGAGAAAAAAAATTATAAATATTTCTTAAATAACCTTTGAATTTTCGTCTAATTGGCTTTCATTAAAAATATAATTAGGAGAAGAAAGAAAAACTGAAAAAATGTAGGGATGCATAATATTATCGATAGTTTCTTTTTACTTTTTTATTTTTATTTTAGATCCATTATTGTTTGAAACGAAATAAATAAATGAAAATATACTAGTTTACGTTTGCAAAAAGAAAATGAAATTTGAATTATAAATAAAAAATATAAATTATATTTAATATTCTTATTAATATGAAAATCTGTTTTTCTTAATACTTTTTGATTTGGGGAGAATCAAATTAGATTCAATGGAATATATATAATATATATATATATATATATATATATTATATACATAGGTCATAGCCCATTATATATTATATATATATATATATTATATATATATATATAATATATATATATTATTTATACCACACAGTATATATATAATATATATATATATATATATATATATATATATTGTATAATTATATATATATATATATATTATATATATATATATTAAATATAATATAATATATATATATATATATAACGCGCCGTAGCCCAGTCGTAGAGCACCAGGGTTGGAAAAAACCATGGTTGGACCAAAATAACCCAGCCCAAAATTTACAAATGAAACATATTATTTGGTAACAGACATTTTCTAATTCCTACTGCTGAATGAATGTTATTGTCTAATTGGCGAAACTTGTAAAGGTAAATGGTATTGTTGTTGTTACAGGTTATTGATAGTAATAACATAACAGGACAATCTTTAAGTAATATATTTAAATTTTTATTATTTAAACTTCAAACATTGTCGTCATTATAATCTGAGGCTCTCGAAACTTCAGAAGGTAGCAAGTTAGCTACCAATAGTTCAGTAGTTGTTACATGAAAACTATGCAGGTTTGCACTGGATACCTCCCAAGGAGCTTCCCACCAGGTCTGGATTTTATGGTAAAACCCGGGTAAAATTGAGAGATTTGGAAAAAATATACAGTATATGAATATAGCCACTTTATTAAAAAATGAGTAAGGCACACTGTAGAAAATTCAGAGATTTTTAATATATATATAATAATATATATATATATATTATATATATATATATATTAAAATATATATATATATAATATATATATATATATATATATATATAGTATATATATTATATATAATATATATTATATATATATATTGAAAGGAAATTACTACCAAACTTCTTGTTTGGCCAAAAGTTCGAATAGACTTGGGTCAGAAAAAGCTCAAAAACTTGTGAGGATATATAAATATCTAAGACAGGTTAGACAAAACAGAGAGTTACTAATGTAAAATAAAATTGGAAATTGTGATTCATTCACTGTCTTAATTCAGTCAAATGTAAAAAATTAGTTTTATACTTTATTGCATACTATATAAGTTTATAAAAGAATGGAAATTCAAAGTATATTCCAGTGAATTTATAACCAAAGAGAAAAGAATTTTTACTTCTTTATTTACTGAAAAGTTTATTTAGTAATTTTAATAATGGAATCTAGTTATTATCTTCTAGTCAATAAAATTTTAAAGATACATTCATTTGTACTTTTATATTAAATTTTAAAAATTATTTTTTTTCATTATCATTTATTTCAAATATTTAAAAGGTATATCAGTGAAAATCTTGAATAAAATGCAACTAGGCCCACTAATAATGAAACAAGATAGATGTTATTATTGCATATTAATAATTTTTAAATTTATCTCTC
>JABUQX010118175.1:27500-37500 GCA_015478945.1 Trachelipus rathkii
TCCTTCTGGGTATTGTGTTGGAGAGGATCGCAAATAATCCCAGAAAATTACCCAAGTGTAATATTAAATATTAAACCATAAAAAATCTTAAAAATAAAAATAATATACACATATCTCGATCTGACAAAGACGGCAAAATCGTCATATTAAACATGGATGACTACATACATAAAGCAAACGAACTCTTAAATGATGTTAACATATATATTAAACTAAAATCAAACCCCCTAAAAACCTCCCAAAGTCAATTCAACAAAAAGTTAAAAAAACATTTTAACACAGGACGACCACTTATACAACAAACTCAAATCTTTCAACACAACTTGCAAAATTTTATGGTATTCCCAAAACACATAAACATAATTTCAAATACTAACTGCATAACCTATAAACTATCAAAATGGATCGCCACGCAACTCAAACCACTTTTGAGCAATATATCCACATCCCACATAAAAAATTCTCAATATTTTAAACAACTCATCAAACACCAAAATATGACAAATTACAATATGCTCAGTTTCGACGTTGTATCATTATTCACTCTTGGAAGAACACGTTAACCTTAAACAAATCCAATTCACTCTACCTTTCAGTACTCTTAAACAAGTCATTAATTTAGTCATTGAAAACACACATTTTACCTTTAATAATTCACTGGAAGACAGAAATTTTGTTAAATGGATATCATGAACTGTTTCTTATGTATTTCGGTAAGCTGAAAACGAATATAACCTCCAAATTTGCACAACGGGCTTAGTATTTTTTTGTAATTTTACATATTTCATAAACTAACAATATAATTCACAGAGTGTAAAATGTCTTGTTTTGTTTAACTCTATTTTTTTGCGATTTTATGAAAAAAAGGTGATCGCCAGCAATATAAAGTGAATAATAAGTATTAATCAAAAAACAGATAAAATAAACTCCAAAACATGATAAAACATGTTTAGCAAACTCGATAAAAATAAACCTCGGTCCGACGTTTTTCATGAGTCATTTGCCTTCAGTTTGTATCTGGACGTTGAAGTGTGAAGTGTGTTGATATAATATATTGTTTGATTTATATAGATATCTATATATATATAGTATATATATTATATAATATATATATATATATTAAATATATATATATAATATATATATATATATATATATAATATATACGTTCAAATTGTTTAAATTCACTTACAGATCAGATACCTTAATTAAATGCCACGAAATTGTAAAAATTATTCAAACAATTTTTGTTTACATTGTGGGAGGTGAAGGTTGAAGTCCCAAATGGGGAATATTACTCCCTTAATAATAAAAAAGCATAAGAAACTGTTACTTGGTCACCAAAAGTGCAGGATAAATCTTGGGCACCTCATATTTTCTGTGCGTCTTGTGTAACATTTACTTAGGGTTGGCTTAACGGACAGTCAGACATATGCCATTTGCAATTCAAGGTATAGGTAGGGAACCAAAGGATCCACGCAATGGACTTATTTTTCATTACAAAAATGCTGGAATAACAAATCAAGGACCAAGAAGACCATTAAATATCAAACCTTCCGTTCGGCTATTAGGCCTGTTCCTCACAGCGAAGGGCTTCCTATCCCTGCACCACCTGAAAATGTGAATTTCCTGTCAGAAACTCCGACGAAGAAGATTACAATTACGTCCAGAAAATGACGACTTTTAAAGACCCTGATTATGATGGAATGTCACAGAGAACCTCATAGAATGTAATATCATGAGAACTCAATGATCTAGTCCGCGATCTATCATGGTCAAAGAAACAGGCAAAACTATTGGACATCTAGATTAAAGGGTTGAATCTCCTTGAGATGGGAACTACAATTTTCTCTTATCGGCGACCGAATAAGAATTCAACGCTAATTCTGTATAATCTTCATTTTAGTGTATTGTTGTATAATATTGTTCATTAATGAGAGGAATTAAGGGACTGGTCATGATCCTAAGGAACTGGAAATTGCTCTTATATATTCTTCTAAACTCAGTTTACAAGCACTGCTTTCTTCATATTGGAAATGGAACCTTCGACCCTATTGCCTATGGAGCCATATGAAAGACCTACGACAACATGAAAATTTTGTTTATCGAAAATACTTTACGAACAGTCTTCTTGGAATATATGCGGCGATTTAAAATTTATCGCGTTTGTTAGGTCTCCAACAAGGATCATACTAAATTTTTGTTGTTTCTATGCGAGTGGGATAGCAGAGATCCAAAAATCATTTTGTCAAGAAGCCATGGGCCAAAAGAAATCTAATACCTGGAAATAAAAATGAAAATTTTTCAAACCACTTAGAACCTGAACTCGTATATCTTACTCCTTTGTCCACATCAAACTCGGGTTAATGAAAAATTTTGAAAGCGATGGAAAAAGTGGCCCAAGGTTCCTATATGTAAATAAGAAATTCCCTAGGATCAGTGAGCCTAAAATTAAAGATGGGTATATTTGTAGGCCCACAAATAAGGAAGCTAATGAAGACCGATAACTTGATGAAGCTAGATAATATTGAAAAACCTGCATGGAGATCTCTTAAAAAGGTCATAACTGGGATTCTAGGCAATATTTCGACAACCATGAAGAACTAGTTTCCGAACCTCTTCGAAATTATAAAGCAATGGATGTAACATGTCCCTTGAAATACATTTCCTTCATTCACACTTTTACTTTTTTCCTAACTGCAATCTAGGCGCTATAAGCGATGAGCATGGTGAGCGATTCCACCAAGATATTTCAACTATCGAAAAACGTTATCAGGGAAATTGGAATCCAAATATGCTTGCAGACTATTGTTGGGGACTTAAAAGGGATGTTTCTCAAGTAAATTACAGTAGAAAATCTTCAAAATCTACATTTTAAATTGCAGAAGTATATCGGTGAGTAAATTACTAAGATTTATAATTTATATAATATTAAATTTTAAATTTCGTATTACAAAAAAAACCTGCCCGTTACAACAAAATAATATGTAAATTCGGTATCAGCGCACAAAATTCCATAAGAAACACCCATTTTTACTCATTTAACAGACAAAAAGTCAAATTTTGTCGTCCAGTGATAATCAGTTCTTCATGCGAAAGTCAGGCCTAAGTATGGAATCACCTTTGTCCCCAATCATCAGCTGTTTATACTCAGATCTCATTGAACAAAAATTCATTTCCAGACATGTAAATTTCACCAACTTCATTTGGCTCAGTGACCTTCCCCAGATTCTTTTTATTACCCTATGGTTCCTCTCGATAATCCTTCCACAGACACATTAACGATATAGCACCTTCCATCAGATTTAAAATTGATATTCCTTAATCAGAAAATAGTCCCCTTTCATGCGACATATTAATTAACGTGGACAACCCTAAAAAACCTTCTTTTTCAACCTAGTTCCCGATACATCGTATATCTCGTTTGATTAAGTGAGATCAGCTTAATTAATTAATATACACTGGTTTTCCAATCTAATATATATTTATTGACATATTTAAATAGAATAGGGGTACGATTTACTCATATACTTTATGTAATCGATACGTGGCTTTATCTATAATATATAATGTAGTGAAAAAAATTCGTCGAGGCAGAAATTTAAATTACATAAAAGAACTGAAAATATATTATAATTACCCCAATAATAAAAATGACATACATAAAAGTTTAAAAATAGGCAAAAAATAAAAAATAATATTCATATTCATAAAACATAATGGTAAATAAAACGCACATATTATAAACTAAAAAAAACACATTTGACAGTGATATTAAATTTACACTTCTATCAAACAAACTCATAAATAATATAAATAGTCTATAAAATAAATCCCATAACCTCCACACCATTTAATATAGTAACTAGATACAATACGCTCAACAAATTATTTAAAAAATACGAAAAATAGATAATAATAGTAATATTGCCAAATTGAATTTTTAGGTACTGTATTAAATTAATTAAATATATTTTTGGGGGGGGAAAATCAATCGACGGTCGACCAATAAGATACTATGTCAAATTAAATACGATAATCCGCGACCTATCATAACTATGATAATCTCTTTCTTATTAAAATGTACCACAATTAAAACGAAGGCATCGATATTATACACTAAACATAATAGCATGAGCCAATACTAAAGTAAATAATTAATCAAATAACCAATATTCAGAATAATACTTTAAAATGTATAAATATTACCAATCAACATTAAATAGAAAAAAAAAATTACATAAAAAAAATTTTCATGTAGAGACAATCATAAATGAGGTAACTACTAGTATCGGATCGTAAATTACATAGTTAACGAAATTTTAAATAAATAGCTTATCTAGCTCATGCGACAGCTAAAAAGAAAATTGAAGGAATATATTATAGATTATCTCAGAAACTCAAACCATCACATAGATATATAAATAAACCTAATATATTTATTGTTCGTTCGCATATATATCTCATTCTCTTTTGATAGTTCTACCTTGAATTAGAGGTGGCGGGAGAAGGACTCCACGTAATAGCTTGGAAACATTAAGATACAGCATTTATTTGACAATAATTTTAATTAATGATGTAACATTAGGATTTTATCGCCCTCTAAACTCATTAGTTTATATAATAAATAATCTAAATATAAAAAATCCATTCCTCAACAAGTTTGAGGACTAAAAATAGGGGATTGCCGGCTAAATAACTCATGATAGCATCTATTAACGGCGAAAAACAAAGATTTAGCATTCTAATATATGTCTTGTATAAAAGGTTATTTATATTAATAATATATAATATATATATAATAATATATTATATATTAACTATATATATATATATATTATATATTAATAATTATATATAATTATATTAATTATTATTAAATATATATATATATAATATATATAATATTATTATAGATTATATTAATATATTATATATATATATTATATAAAGATATTATAGATATATATTATATCATATATATATTATTATATAGGTTAAAGTATTTATATATACTTAAAACGCTCACACAATCGGTAACGGGTAAGGCTATTTATAATATATATATATATAGGATTCAAAATATAAAATTAAGTATACTAAACGTAGCCTCTATTCATTTATAAATAAGCGTTATGTGAGGCGAAATTGTAAATAATAATAAATGCATCATATCTCATAAATAACTACATATGTATTACTAGCTAAAAGGTAATACATTTTGATACGTTGGATCTCTAAAATTTTAGATAGGAAATGTAAAAAAAATAATATAATTAGTATGTTATAATATATTATATATTATTATATAATAATATAGTTACAATTGAAAAATAATATAAAAAAAATTCACTACGTATAAACTACGTAGAAAATAAATAGATACTTTATCCCGTGTCTTATTGTTTATAGTTTTGTTTATTTTTTTATAATACTATAAAGAATACCCAAGGGGGTATGTATATACCGCACCTGAATGGCAGGATAGTCGGGTGATTCTTACTGAATCACTTCTCAGGGGATAACTACTAGGTATGAGTTATAGTGAACTATATTTTACCTACCTCACCTCCGTGTAGATAGGTCTCCGGAACCCCGCCTCTTAGTTTATTAGGTGTGCGTATATCGAGTATATATGGATTACCGTCTCATCAGCACCGCTCTCACCCTCGGATAGGTATATATTTTGATAATACTTACTACTATATACCCCCCTGTGTTTCCTCAGTATCTATTGACCATACATGCCTGATATTAGTTAATACCTTATTATCATTATAATTATTATATATATATATATATATATATATATAATATATATATATTATTAATCCCTACTGAAATAATCAGGGTTAATAATACTACAACTATTTAGAAAAGTAGATATAATAACAGACACACGAATAAAAGAATAATAGAGATAGATTCTATAATGGAGCTCTAATTTAATGTACGACAATACAATTCATATATCGGGTGTCTCAATAGTGAGTGATGTAGTTTGCTAACCGTGTAAATAAGTAAATTCTTTTGTTGACTTTTATGATAACCATCCAACGTTGTTGTATAAAATAGAGTAGGGTCCGTTAAAATCACGTGGTCTCTGGAAAGATTAAACCATGTCTTATTGATGTCCTTGAAGAATAAGCAGACTTGATTCTTTGAGTATATCTTAAAAAATCACTTGCTTTAAATATCATATTTCTCTTTTCTTATATTTCTGATTTAGAGAGAATTCCAAGTTAGAGTTCAGTAGTAATTTATGATGATATATATCATTTATTTTTACTCATAATATTAGGAAGAACAACTGTAGCATAATACACATTAAGGAAAAGAGGAAATAGTATAAGTTATTCATCAAGTGATTTTAAGTGAATAACCAAAATTTTGATTAAATACATTATACGAGAATTGGACACTGATGTTATCAGATTAATTTAGATCCGATACTTCGTTGAAGCTCAGGAAATATATGAGATAATAATATAACTGAATTAAGAAACAAGGAATGTGCGTACAACTAATAAAAGAAAATTTATACTTTTTCTTTTCGTATATTATATTTATATGGTGTAAATTTAAACTTATATTATCTGAGAACAATTATGAACCATATTGAATGTATTACGTCCTGCATAATTTTTTAACTACTTAACGATAATGTTCCACCACAGGAAAAGGTTCATAAAAATGATAGTACAATGCCTTCTAAAGAAAAACCTCACATTCATATGCCTCGATTTTCACAGAACAGACTGACTCAATAAGTGACTAGAATTCAACGCGAGTTGTTCCTTATCTCTTACAATATTAAATGATGACTATAGATTGCTCAAACCATATAATAATAAGTGACACCATACTCGTCTGATGATTTTGTTTAGATATTAATACAGAATAGCTATTCATCCGTAGTATCATAATTTATTTATTATACTTTAATGGTGAAATATTTTGTAACTTTGCGATTTTGCCTATTAGAGATATACATGATTCTTAACTCTCAATCTTGCAAACCTGCATCATTCCACCGTTACAATGGTGAATTTAAATTATTTCATCTTAATTCCTTTCGAAAGTATCACCAAAGGTAATCTCGCCGGGGTCGCTTAATATAATATTTATACGTTAATTGACTAAAAATCAAAGAGAGCAAGACTATTTGCCCAATTCATGACAAAAAGAGCTTCCATGTTGTACCTTTCCTAAGCCAATACTCTACTACTTTATGGTACCCTGTGGCCCATTGGAAATCAGTTTTCTTTTAATCCTTTTTAGAATCCAGAGTGTTTCAATCGTTTATATTGGATTAAGGCCTGAAATATTATTATGTTTATTATTCGCCATTTTTGAATAAGAATTAATTATTCTACTAGAATAATGCACTTGAATAATTAATCTGAAAGTTTAATTATTGTAAAACAAATAATATTATTTTTTATTTTTAAATAAAATCGTTAAACTCTTTTGAGTTTATGTTATGGCGTACTTTAAGGACTTGTGAAGAAAAGACGTAATATTATCTTTCGTCTTTAATGACTATTTTAATTCATCATTTTTGTTGATCGCTTATTTAAATATATATGCCACGGATATTTAAAGAAAGACGTTTTCTGAAGTTCGTCTTGTTTCCAAGATAGAGAAATGAACAGCTTTAATAGGATAGAATACAATTTAGACTCAAATTCTAAGGAATGTTATTTGTGAAGGTTAGAAACTTCATTAACATAAAAACTTCAAATCTTAAAAGGGTTTTACTATTTTGCTGATTTATTAGAGATCAAGGTACTACTGGTCTTTCACCAACTAAATAATCTGCGAATGAAAAATTATCTGGATAAGTCTTTTTTTTATGAGCAAGAAATTTTTTTTTTGAAATGATTTGTAAATTACATTTGTATTTTCTTGTAATTATAATTATTTATTTAAAAATTTAATTATGAGCTGAGAGAAGAATTTTAAAAAATGCAAGAGAAGAATAATATGCAAAAATAATATCATTTTATTTTTTTTAATTATTATTTTTTTTAAAGATCCATTATTGTTTGAAAAGAAATAAACAGTTGAAAGTTCTATAAATTTACACTACAAATTAATGATTTGATATATGAAGATGATATATTATTATATATGAGATAGAGAAATATATAGATATGAAAGATAATAATGTAGATAGATAGATATATAAGTAGTGTTCAGATGATGAGATGAAGAATGATAGATAGTTATTCTGTATCTTTTATCGTAGATATCGTTTCAGCTAATATATAGGTTATGTATGATCACTGCCCTGGCCCCGTATTAAATTTCTACGAATAAATGATAAAATTTACGTACGTCCAATATAGAAATTAAATATATTTCTCATTAATATTAGGATAACCGTGTATAAAGTATTAATATGCAAATACAATAAAGTATGTATAACTTATTGAAGTTATTTCGAATAATAATAGAGGTTTATAAATTAGTTTGTAATCTTTCTGTAAGCCTTGTGTAACGATTCTATTCTTTCTAAAGTAATATAATTATTTAATATACTATGCTGTTTATAACATATTCAATTTTTTCAATAAATATAAAATATGTATAATATATTTAGAACTATATTATATATAAATAAATATATTTTACCAATTTATAAATTTATATATTAATTTTTTTAATAATAAGACAAATAAATATAATAGTTGATAGTATATAGGTTTCATCTCCTATCAAAGCAATATAACATTACAACAAAACAATCCTAAAACCATACATGGTGGTCTACTTTTACGCCCTATATATTATATTTTATATATATAATTAATATATATAATATATATATTAATAATATATAAGATATATTATATTATTATATTAATATATTATTATAGTATATATTATATATTAATTATATATATTATATATATATATATAAATAGTAATTATTTTATATAATATATATATATTTATTATATATATACATATATAAATAATATATATATTATAGATATTTATATGTATATATAATATTATATATTAATAGATATTATATATTATTATATATAATATGTGAATATATAACTCGAGTGAGCTCATTCAGTCACTAAATATTCGGTATATGTATTATTATATTATAGTTAAGTTAAACAGTATATAAAAGTGCATGCAATATGAGTGACGCCCCGAGGTTTTAGGATCCTATGTCAGGTACCCCTAAAGGTAGCTATTTATATCCAGATGAAAGTCTCCTTTATAGAATAGTAGGCCTATAATATATATACTAAGAATGCTAGTATATATAATAATGATTATATATATGTTAGACCCATATTATATATATATAATTAATAGTATATATATTATATTAATTTAATATATATATTATAAATAATAATAATATATATTATTATATTATAACTATAATATTTATATATATATATAATATATATATATATATATATATAATATATAATATATTAATATTTTATATATATATATTATATTAATATAAATATATTATTAATAGTTTATGCATATATATTAATATATTGAATGTGAGTGTAGCGGGTGTGTTTGTGTTTTATTGGTGATCTTGTTGATTTTTTTTCAATTCCGTCCGGAACCGAAATTTCTAATGGTGTAATAATTTAGAACAGGAATTTTCTAATGCTAAAATGCTACTCTTTATTTCCAAACATTTATTTATATATTAATATAAATATATTAATATATTGCCTGAGAAATATCGTCAATATTTTTTCGATAAGGCGCAGAGTGACCAATATAAAAGTTTGTAAAATTATATAATTATTTTATATATATATATGTAATATTTTAATACTTATTATATTAAATTGCCTCTCTTCTCCATTTTAGTATTATATGAAAATGTTTTTTATTTTAGATAATTATATATTAGTTCTAATAATAAAGTATGAATAATATTAATATAGAATATTAAAATAATTATTATAAGTATTTTTATTTATAGATATATTTATATATATGT
>JABUQX010118175.1:45000-47500 GCA_015478945.1 Trachelipus rathkii
TTAATAAAGGCTAATAGCATCATTAATGAACTAGGAAAATATATGTAGCATACGACAAAAAGCTAACACATCTTCCAATCTAATAAACTGTTAACCCCTTAACAACGTTCCACCACTTAACAGCCAGTAAAGTAACTAACTTTACCTAGCAAAACGTAACCTGTTCATACTTTTTTCCAAAAAGCATATCTCTAACATATTAACGTTATATCTTCATTGACACAGTAACTTTATTCAAAAAATGTATGCATAACCTCAGACCGATTATCATACCAGACAAACGAATATTATGCAAAACGTAAACAAAGTTTTTTTTACATTATCATATGTAATATTTTTTTAGCAAAAATTTATCATAAACCTTATCCCAATAACTTATCTGCCTTTTTAGACTCCTTTCTCCCCTTTCAGAAATAACCAATAAACAGAAAAATGATTGTTTAAGCTACTAACCATTTTGCATAAAGTGATGGCAATACTTATCATATTTCAACAACTTAAACATGAAATAAACTGGTTAGCATTAAACAAAGGTCCCCACACATAACACCTGTAAAGTAACAACTGACATTGCATACAAACGAAACCTATTCATAACTTTTTTCCAAACATATCTCTAGCCATACAATAATGTTAATTTTAATTTTACATTGACACAGTAATATTAACAAGAATTTATATAACCTTGTTTTAATTATCAATACAGACCAAACGAATAAGCTGTAAAAACATAGCAAAAGGTTTTATTCAAACATAACAACAAAATAAGTTCTTTATAATTATACCATCCGAGTATAAGCTAACGTAAACAACGTTTTTAAAACATTAATAAAGCTAGACCATAAACATTAACCTGAACTAAGAATAAAATATACAACGACAAACCAACACCGCCAACGTACAAATAAACCACCAACATTAACAAACTTCCGCACTTAAAAACAGTAAATTACATAACACTTCGTCCAAAAACGTAACTATTTCACACTTTTTCATCATATCCTCTGACATATCCAAATGTTAAATTTTGCATTAAACATCCGTCATATTTTAACAAAAGTTTAGCAATAAACAGTCTAATCATCAATACTGACAAAGAAATAATGCTGACGTAAACAAATGTTTAACATCAACTTCGTAACATTTAACAAAAAATTCCTCATAACCTCGTCTACATATTCAAATAAATCCCCAGCGAATAATCGAAAACGCATAACAAAGTTTTAACCAATCATACATAACAAAAAAATAACAAAATTTTTATCCTAACATAACATAAAAATAGAGTTCTTTGAGTCAAATATCACAGTAAAAAAACGTAATAATTACTGATTTTAAAGCAGTTAATCAGTAAATCAGTAAAATCAAACCACCCATTCCCTCCCTGCCCCTCCCTACCCACCCTCCCTGTGATCTATTGATGCCTATTGAAATTCAAGTCATATTTCAAGTTTCATTTGGCACAAACAAACATAAAAATATGTTCTTTAAATACTAACCTACGAATATTATGCTTAACCAACAAAGTTTTTTAGCATCAATAAAGCTAACAACCAATCACTGCGACTAGGAATATAAATGTACCAAATGCAAACCTAACATTACTTCGCGTATGAATAATCCAGCTTAACATCCTGAAAAACATTCCCCTACTGATCAAGGTAAAGCAGCTAACAGGTCATACAATACTTCGATATGTTCTCCACTTTTTTCGAGCAATACTAGCAAAGGTAAAGCCCGTATTATCTAAACAAAATCCCTTAACAAGTGACCAATCTATCAAAGATGCCATCATCTTGAACTATGAATTGACACTATCTTCATCAAAGTGTCACTCGTTTCGAGTATAACATCATTTGACCTATGAATAAACGTAGACATTAGCAAAAGTCTAGGGCAAACCTAACATTATTCAACAAAAACTTAACCTAGGCTCACGTTTCTAACACATCATCGTCAGTTAACACAGTAATATCTTACAAAAACTCATCATTTCTCTAACAAATCAGTGTTATTTCCACATTGTCATAGTAATATTTAACATAACGTACTTAACTTACGAATAAACCGTTTTCATTAACCTAAAGTATCTAAAGCAACACATTACTTTCCGAGAGAAAACCCAGGGGTGAGCCCCTTGAAAGGGTGTGAATCCTGCGAGGAGGGATCACCCCGAAGGGGTGTAAGCGAGCTTTACCCCCTTTTTTTTGAAAATTTGTTCCAAGAACAAATCCAAACCTATTGCATATACAAAGAAATTATCTAAGTAAAAAAGATGCAATCTTGCCCGCTTTACAAGCCCTGAAAATTTGCTGTTGATCGGATGAGTCGAAAAAAAAATATGTCCAATTTTCACTTTTCAAAATTCCAAAACAAAATGGGTTTGGAAATTGGGACAACGCTGAGCACAAAACTAAAAAAATTCGAAAAATGTAATACGTCATTTATTGTAGTATGGACCCATCCTATGCCATATTTGAGTTTGAAAAAGTCATTCGCA
>JABUQX010118176.1:7500-20000 GCA_015478945.1 Trachelipus rathkii
TGAAGTGCGGCAGATTAAATTCAGCAGGAAACACAGAAGATGGAAGAGAATTCACAGAACAGAAGTGGTTGAATGAAGCACCGCAGCGAATCCAGCTTTGAGTTGCCAATATCCGTCATCAAACTCGCGCGCAGCACAATAGCACCCTTGTGCCACGAGGACGTCGTAATGGTGGAGGTACGCGAAAGTTGCCCTCAGAGAATCTGCCGCCGCGATACCTATAGAAGAGATAGCACCAACATCGCGCCGCAAAGATAGAGGGTCATGTGAACTGGAAAGTACAGGTTTATAAGTCTTTGGCCTTGACTCGACCCTGTCCAAAGCAGATGAAACCAGAGCCCCCCAGATATGAGAGTAGTACTCCATACAAGGGCGGATGAGGCCCTTGTATAGCTGAAGCAACTGAGAAGAGGAAAAAAGTCTCGCAGTCTAAACAGAACCCCCAGTTTCTTTGAGGCCGCCCTAGCAACCGTTGTGATGTGAGGTTTCCAAGACATTTTTTTTTTTATGTTAAGGCCAAGGATGTTTATATTGTCAACAGGAGAGACGAGAGAACCGTCGAAAGAGATAGGAAAGTTGGAAGGTGTTTTAGAGAGGGAGATTTGTAGAAGTTGAGTTTTTAAAGAATTAAATTTCACAAGGTTGAGACGACCCCACCAGGAAATCCTATCCAGATCAGCGAGAATAGAATCGGAAAGATTAAGACGAGAGGCAATTCTAGAAGTAAAAGAGGTAGCAGAATTGAAATGAGTTGAAGAATGAAGGGTCGAGTCATCGGCATACGAGTGGATAGAGTTAGATGTGCAGGTGAGAAGATCATTAATGAAAAGTAAGAATAAAGTAGGAGATAAGACAGAACCCTGAGGAACACAACAATTAACAGAAAGAAGAAGAAGTCGCCCCGTCAACAACAGCCGACATTGAGCGATTTGATAGAAAAATCCAGAAGTAAGCAAAGTGAAGGAGGAAACCCAAAGGAGGGGAGCTTGGAGAGCAGTGACGCGTGCCATACCCGGTCAAATGCTTTGGATATGTCAAGCGCCACCACGCAAGTCTCCCCGTAGTTCCTAAGCGGAAAACCATAAATCAGTAAGATAGGAAAGTATATCGCCAGTAGACCTCGAGTGCCGAAAGCCGTACTGGTGATCGGAAAGAAGTGAATGAGACTCCAGATGATCTAAGAAATGAGAGTTGAGAAGGGTTTCAAAGATCTTAGATAGAATACAAGTGAGAGCTAGCTATAGTTAGGAAGTGTTAGAGCGGCTACCTTTTTCGGAATCGGTTGGACATGTGCGTGCTTCCAACACTGAGGGAGTGTTAGTATTGAGACATAGAGAATATAGTTGAACGAGGGGCGGGGATAGCACGGAAGCACACTCCCTCAAAACTCGGGGAGGAATGCCATCCGGGCCACCCGCCTTCCTAACGTTCGTAGATTTCAGGAGCCCATGCACCCGATCGTATGTAATCACAGGCAAAGGCATAGGACACCTGAGAGGAAAAGGAGGAGGATGAGGAATGCCAGAATCGTCCAGGGTTGAGTTAGAGGAAAATAGGAGGCCGAAGAGATTGGCCTTTTCAGTTGGAGAATTAGCAACAGAACCATCTGAGCGAATAAGAGGAGGAAAGACAGATTTACAGAAGTTGTTAGAGATGTTTTTGGCAAGAGGCCAGAAAGATTTGTCTGTAAATATATATATATATATATATATATATATATATATATATATATATATATATATATATAGATTTTTCAGTGATATATATATATATATACATAGCAGATATATATATATTTATATATATAAATATAAAATATATTATATATATATATATATATATATATATATATATATATATATATATATATATATATATATATATATATATATATATATATATATATATATATATATATATATATATATATATATATATATATATATTATTATCATATTTTCCATACATCAGAAATTCCATTTTTCTCTTTATATCCTATTTCTTTGCGTGGTTTATTGCATTTCTTTTGCAAGTTGATTGTAAGACGTTTTCCCAATAAGGATTACCCTCATCAACAGTTCTTTCTTTAGCTTAAGAAAATAAATAAAAGGAAGGAGAATACATTTATCCCCATCCTGGCCTGAACCTTGCGCGGTCTCATGCACCCCAACAGATCCTCAGCGCCTTTAGCCCATATATATACATATATTATTATTATTATTATATATATATATATATATATATATATATATATTATTATTATTATTATTGTTATTATTATATATATTATTATTCTTTTTGGTTCTACTTATTGTTATTATTATATATTATTATTATATATTATTATATATTTACATTTTATATATATATATATATATATTATTATTATTATATATATATATATATATTATATATTATTATATATTATTATTGTTATTATATATATATATATATATATATTAGTTATTACAGCATATATTATAGTTATTGTTATATATATTATTACATATATTATTGTTACATTATTATATTATATATAAAGAGCATATATATTATTACATATATATATATATATATATAATTATAAAGTATTTTAAAATCTCACATGCAGACTCTACCACGAGATAGCTGGTCAATTAAAATATTTGCCGGGATATAAAAAGGTCATAAAAAATAGTTTTATTATAAAAGTTACAAAAAAATATTAATATGGTAGACTGGCTTAAGACTAAGTAGTAAATATTGGGGCTTAAGATTAAGGTATTAAATGCTGTGGGAAAAACCAAAAACAATTTTTTTCTGACATATAAATTTGTTATCCATTAAAAGTGTATCTTAATAGAAAGTGATCTGATTTCCACATTTGGCAATCATGCCATAATTTTAGCCAGAACTTTATAAATAATTTATAGAAATATTTGGTTACCTTCTTTTGACTGAAGGAAAATTATAATAAAAGAAAAAATTAACAAAATTGTGTTCTATAGCGAATCGTTTTCAATTCACAGCCATGATTATATTTATCTAACATATTAAAATGTATCAAAATATTATAAGTAATTTTTTTGTTTTAAATTTTTTTTTATTATTTTTGTTTTAATTAAAGAGACCTCCGTTATTATTTGGATAACTTCGACTTAAAAAATAAATATGCAAATCATTTTTTTGTTCTAAAAACTTCTGAATGTGACTAGAAGTAAATAAACATATAAATACTACGTAATAAACTTAATGAAAACTACTTGACGTAAAATTCCAATTTAAATTCGGCCAATAGTCTATATTCACAGTAAATCTCCAAAATCTTTAATTTGAACATAACTATCTTAATTTTTATCCTATTTGGAACTAAGTAAAGATCAAAATATTTCTCTTGTCAAGCCCAAAAACATTCATTTTCGTGTTTTTTTTTTGTGTCCATGATATTTTTCTATACCAGATAATGAATAAAAAGGTTTTTAAAATTTTTTAAATGTCATTAAAAAATCCTTTTTGAAATAACTTAAAATAGAACTATATAACTATTTTCCAGAATTTCATGTGAATTAAATGGAGAATCTGATACAAATTTTCTAACTACGTCAAATTTAGCTTGAAAATTTTTTAAGGGGTCATAAATGATTATTGTCGATAACAATTTTATTACTCATTCGAACGACATATTTTTAAGGCCTGATTAATTTAGGGAGGTATAGCATTGTTATTTAATTTTTTTTGGATACCCGACTTTTATGCAGCTACTCAAGGAAAATTTTTACAAATTTAGAAAATTTTATTGTGAACAGCGCCAAAATCGTTTAATAAAAAAAAAATTAAATCAAAAAAAGTAACTCTTCCAATTATTCAAGCTCTGGAAATCTTATGTAGATCGGATGAGAGAAAAAAAAGCTATTTCAGTTTTATAGCTTTCGAAAAAAAAAATTTGCTTTCAAAGCTAGTGGGATTTATGAGCATGTAAGTTTTTTGAGCATTATATATATATATAGAGAGAGAGATATATTTGTTATATATATATATTTTATTTGCATTTATATATATATATATATATATATTATATATATATATATATATATATATATATATATATATATATATATATATATATATATATATATATATTATACATATATATATATAGCATATATATTAGATATATATATATATATATATATAAGTATATATATATTATAAAATTATAGTCAAGAGTTGTCAAAAAAGAGGTTATTTCTTGGAAACCTGAGGGTTGCCAAATGCAAAAAGTAGAGAGCGGTTTTTGGATATTTGAGAATTCATTCGCTGTTAGCTTTTGAGCTGAAAACACCTTTCGTTGTTAGCTTCATGCTATTCATTCGCCTTTATTTCTCTGAACTGATGTTCTCTTTAAAATCATTCGTTGTAAGGCTTCAAGCCGGTAACAATTTACACTGTTAAGCTTCGTGCTGAATTAATGTTTAATATTCAAATATTCCTTTATTCGAAGATCGTTTTTTATGTGCATTTCAATTTAACATTCTGGAAAGCTTAAACGGGTCAACTACTTCGTTTTGAGCTTGGGAAAACAAACTTTTCTCAATAAGCTTAAAAATTAACCTAGTGTATTATCCCACTATTTAACTAACTATTTTAGTTATAGTGAAGACCTAAGGCTTTCAAGAGTATACTCTCTTAAATATTCTGACTTGCAGTGCACATAATCTAAACTATTATTGCACTGGCCAATATTCAATTCTTTTAGAATTTCGTCAAGTTCTTAATCTGAACTTTCTATAATCTGATGAGCGTATTATGCTGGTCTTTAATATTCTGATGAGCGTAATATGCTGATCTCTATTCAATAAAATGATATAATTTAACAATTATATTATCTTGAGAAAAGTTTGTAATTTAAAAGTTGTTTTTCTCGCTAAAATTTAGTATTTCGTAGTCAGTAAACTACTGGCGTTTAAAGTTTAAATTTAGTATTTCGTAGTCGGTAAAATACTGGCGTTTAAAGTTTAAATTTCCTACGTGGAAATTTTTCGTTACTTCATTTATCTATTTTGTGTGTGAAGCAAAGTTGCTTTTTTCAATATTCTGAGAAAGAAAAATATTTCTCATTAAAAAATCTTCTTTCGTAAAAACTGGATTAGTGTTTGAACACACACATTATATATTCTGCAGAAGTTTGCGCTTTGAAATAATCTGCGTTCGATTCGAAAATATTCTGCAGATTAGACCTGTAAATTAAAGATTTTAAATATATATATATTATACATAAAGGTCATATATTCACGCATATATATTCTGCTGGCAGTTATATATATATATATATAGCATATATATAAGGTTATATATATATATATATATATATTATATATATAGAGCAGTATATATATATATATATATATATATATATATATATATATATATATAAAGTATATATATATATATATAGCATATATATATATAATATATATATGTATATATATATACATACATAAAGGTCATATATTCACGCATATATATTCTGCTGCTGCGTTTGAGGAGAAATAGACGGTCTCAGATGTATTTTTGTAGTATTTTTATATATATATATATATATATTTATATATATATATCTGGATTGTTTCAAATAATCGAGACTTCTCCTCCTTTCAAATATATTAAATATTTTTGCGTTAAATATTTTTGCGTTATAAAAAAAATATATATATATTTCGGCAATTTAGTATCTTTGCGGTAATTATTATTTTGGGTTATTTGGGTATTTTATATTGTCCTTTCGAAATCATTGCCTATTAAATCTTAGGTGGTGGTAAATATCGTGCGTTTTGCTCATATAATAAGTAGCATTTTTTTTTTGCGTTTTTTTTCAAATATTCATTTTACAAAAATGTCTCTTTTCGAAGATGAATCACTCAGACAAATCGTGTCTGAGTTGGAGGACAGTGTCAGTGAAAATTTTGGGAGGGAGGACGAAAACACTCTCTCTCCAGAAGAATTAGTCGACCTCACGAAAGAGGTTAAGTCAAAACTGTCCCCTATTAAGAGACTGAGAGCTGTGATTAAAAGGAAAATCACGCTCCTTTTCAAAAATCTTCTCGATCTTTCTGCCACTGAAAGCCAGGAAGATAATCATATCGTTTCCTCAAAACTGAAGGAAATTAAATCAAAATTGGAGGAAGTTAAAAACTTTGATGCTCTGATCGAAGAAGTCATCACAAAGTCTTCCATTCTTCAGTATGACTCGTCAATTTTGGACGAGGAAATAATTGAAGCGGTACATTATCATACCCAGAATGAAAAATTAATCTGGCGTATGACACCGCGTTTTAGTTCTCCATCTTCTTCTCCGTCTGCGCCTCCTGCAGCTTCAGAGGCCTCTCTTGAAGACGAAATATCACGTCAAGAGATGCAGAATATAATCAAAAATATTCATGCATCAAAACAGGAAGTAAAAATTCCTGCAATAAAGTGTCAAGAGTTCAGGGGTGAGGGGGACCGGCATTCTTTCCGCTCGTTTATTCTGTCCTTTCAAAATGTTTATGGGGCCAGAAAAGATATTTCTAGCGCTGCAAAATTGCAGTATTTAAAGTCATTGTTATCAGGTAATGCGCTCAAAGATATTGAGCATTTAACTAATGTCGACTCCAATTTGGAAGTCGCTTTCGAAATATTAAAGAACCTTTACTTAGACGAATCATATATTATTGATTCTCTGTTTCATAAAATCGATTCTGCGCCTATTTTAGAGAATAATCCTGAACATATTCGTATATTCCTGTCTGAAGTGAGAGCATATATTCATGAGCTCAAGGAGTTTGGACTCGATTTCTTTGAAGAGCCTTCGGCGGGCTGTAAGCTCATGAGTCATATAATCGTGGACAAACTTCCAACTGGCTTTCTTCGTGAGCTCAAATTAATCACACAGGATGAATATCCTTCCGTTAATATAATTTTGGAGCATTACGGTAAAATAATCAAGTCTATGGAGAAGGGGAGGGGAAAAAATAAATCTGCCCCTAAAAAGGGATTTGACCGTAATCGTGCTCCTTTTGAGCATAAATCGGCTAAATCGTCAGCTTTTAACGCTTCCTCTAAAGAGGATAGTTCGAAATCTTCATCGTCAGAAGATGAAACAGAACGCAGTCAAAAGAGTGGGAGATTTAAAAATTCTTCTAAATCATTTATTTCGAAATGTAAATTTTGCAACAGAAATCATCGCATGATTTCTTGTGAAGTATATTCTTCTCCTGAAAGCAGGAGAGATCGCTGTAAAGAGCTGCGCATGTGCTTCAGCTGCTCAAGCAGCAAGCATTTCGCTAATAAATGTCCTGCCAAGAGGTATGGACTTAGTCACCCATGCGGCAAATGTGGCCAAAAATCCCACATAACGGCTCTATGTTTTCCAAATAGCAGAAACGTGTCCGGTGGCTTTTCGGAAGATAGTCGTCCGTCAACATCAGTCGCGAATGAGGCAGATGGTCAAGCCAGCGGCTCTTCTAATCATATCTGTATAAATACAGGTACAGCCTCATCCGTGGGTCAAAATATTCTGCCCACTCTCTCCCTTAACATCAAGAAGGGCAATAAAATAGTCCCTGTACGCGTGCTTCTCGATTTCGGTAGTCAGTCCACGTATTTTCATAGGAGCATTCTTAAAAAATTGGGAGTCAATGAAAATAGTCTTCCTAGTCATCAGAGCTCCATTAAAACATTTTTGGGAGAGGAATTAAGATCCTTGCGGTCTTTAAATTTAGAGATGGGCATTTGTTGTGGGAAATATTCTAGCTTACCTGTAAACATCGATTCTGAATTGGATATCGGCTTTTATGTAAAAGGCCTGACGGAGGCTATGAAAAATATTACCCAAAATGGTTTCAAAGTGGCAGATAGTCACTATCAAAATAATAATGTTGACAGGGTTTCAAATATTCATGGGCTGCTGGGCATCGATGCTCTTCATTTATTAAAGCATTTTAAAACCGTAAAATGCATTCGGGGCAGTGCCCTAGAGACTTGTCATGGGCACGTGCCTTTCGGGCCTGTAACATCTTTTTTGTCACCTTCCCAAAATGAAGCTGTCAAAAAATCATGACAGAATTCCGAGCTCCCCATACCTTCAAATATTCAAAGATCTGTCAGGAACGTCCCGGAACATGTAATTAATCTTGTAGTGGAACCGGTACCTTCGTACTTCGACCCACTCTTACATACCCATACTGAGTCTGATTTGGACTTGGGCCTGGAGAACCTCTATAAATTAGAGTCTCTGGGTATCAATGAGGAGCGGGACCAGGGTTCCATTGACGAAATATTCATTAAAAGATTCCACGAAGGGATAGAGTTCCGAGACGGAAGGTACCACGTGGAACTTCCGTGGTTTCAAGAAATTCTTGAGCAGGTCCCATCAAATCATCACGTTGCTCTTGCAACGATGCAACGAGTCAAAAAGAAATTGACTGCTCAAGGCTTGCTTAACAAGTATGGGGAAATATTCAAGGAATACCAAAAAGAAGGTATTGTGGAGGCTGTGGAGGTGCATCCGAAAGATTATCATAAATTCATCTGGATACCCCACAGACCTATAATAAAACAGGCCCTTCAAGTGACGACAAAAATTCGTCCCGTCTTTAACTGCAGCCTGAAGATAGGTTGTAGTCCTTCACTTAATCAGGCATCGTATCCAGGGGTAGATTTAATTGCTTCCCTATTTAAATTATTACTGTCCTTCAGAACAAACAAATTCATCGTTCTGGCGGATATTTCGAAAGCCTTCCTCCAGATCAAATTAAAATTAGAAGAGGACAGAAATCGCTTCTGTTTTTTCTGGGAGGCTGATGGCGAGTTACTCACTTACCGTTATGCCACCATCATCTTCGGGTTGGCTGTCAGCCCTATGTTCTAGGGGCTGTTATACAACATCACGCCAAAAAATACCCTCCTGATCTCTGTACCTCTCTTCTTCAAAATAATCTGTACGTTGATAATTTTTTGTACACTTCTTCGTCTGTAGACGAACTTCAAGATATTTTTCGAGAGGCCACCTCACGTATGAGTGAGGGGGGCTTCAACTTGTGCTCCTGGAACTCAAATTGTCCAGATCTCAAAGAAATATTCAAGGAGGAGGGTAAACTTGCAACTCATCAAAGTGATGAAGAAAGAGTATTAGGGTATTTATATAATACCGTTCAAGATAGTCTGAGTCTTAGTGACTTTTCATTAAATATTGTCTCTACCAAGAGACAGCTCCTGTCGGAGATCTCAAAAGTATTCGATCCCCTATGCCTTTACCTCCCCGTCACCGTTCGAGGCCGTCTTCTTATGAAGAAAACTTGGGAAGTGGACATGGGGTGGGACGATATAATCGCTCCCGAAATCAAAAATTCATGGGAGAAGTTGAGCAAGGACCTTAACTCTCTGAAGGAGGTCTCTTTTAGAAGATCTTCATTTGAGTCAAGTGACTCTGATTTAAGTATTCATATATTCTGCGATGCAAGCACTATTGCTTATGGCTTCGTAGTGTATGTCTCGTCTGCGGCAGAGGGTCCAAATCTTCTTTGGTCAAAGGGAAAAATCGCTCCTGCAAAAGGAAGAACGCTTCCCTGTTTGGAGTTATTGTCTGTGTTTTTAGCATTAAAGTGCTTACCACAAATGTTAAGTGGACTGTCGGGTGTCAAGTTCAAGGAATTGAACATATTCTCCGACTCACAGATAACTCTTCATTGGATCCAAAATAGGATCTCGAAAGTTAAGCAAATATTCGTGAGGAATCGTGTGCAAGATATTCGCGCCATGAGCTCTTCGCTTCAAGAGGAATATTCGTTAAGTCCTAAATTTCTATACGTCAGAACAGAAGATAATCCAGCTGACCTTCTGACCAGAGGTATTTCCTTCAAGGAATTTCAAAAGAACATGTCCTTCTGGACTAAAGGGCCAAAATGGCTCTCTTTAAATAGTGTTTACTGGCCATCAGCTGAACTGGAAATAGCATCTCCAGTTTTTGCTGTTGTTCAAGGTGGCAATGAACCTCCTGTAGTGGATTTGTCCAAATATTCAAACTTGCACAAGCTATATCGAGTAGTAGCTTTATTATTCCAGTTTGGAGCCTTGTCAAGAGGTGTGACAATTAATCATGATTTAAAAGCACGTCTGTATTGTCTGCAGACAATGCAGAAAGAATCATTCTCGAAAGAACTTCAATTTTTAGAAGAGATTAAAAATAATCCTTCTTTCACAGGCCAAGTTCCGGACTTGGTAAATAATCTGAACTTGTTCTTGGATGAAAATAATCTCATCAGGAGCAAGGGTCGTTTGTCAAGATGCAATTATTACAATTATGACGTAATTAATCCCATCTTGCTGTCAAAAAGTCACCACCTCTCCAAGTTAATCATAAGGGATGCTCACCATAAGTGTAAACATCTGGGCATACAAGCCACTCTTACAAATATTCGGCTCCAAGGCTTTTGGGTGACGTCAATGCGTACCTCCATCAAAAATGTTTTGCAGGAATGCATAATCTGCAAAAAGTTCAATAATTTTGCTTTTCGGTACCCGCGCTTCACCAATTATTCAAAAGACCAGGTGGAATTATTCAGGCCTTTTAAGCATGTAGGTGTTGACTACACCAAACATTGGTGGATCAAAGTCAAAGGCTCTGACTCAGCCCAAAAAATGTTCATACTCATTTACACCTGTCTTAATATTCGTGCGGTCTATTTAGACCTTATAGATGACATGTCATCTAAATCATTTATACAATCGTTCCAACGATTTGTTAATCGTTTCGGAGTGCCTGACTGTGTCTATAGCGACAACGCGCGCTCCTTCAATCAAGGAACTGACTTCTTAGGAACTTTCCTCGTGTCAGAAAATGGGAGTGAGTTTTTAAGAAAAAATCAGATTTCGCATAAGCGAATTCCTCTGTATAGCCCATGGGTAGGAAGCCAGTGGGAACGGTTAATACGTGTGGTGAAGGATTGTTTATTCAAAACAATTGGACGTTCCTCGTTGAATTATTTCGACTTCATTACGATATTGTCAGATATTGCTGATGCTATAAATTCACGTCCGCTCACCTACACCACAAGTTCAAATGAGATATTACCTCTTACTCCCAACGATTTCATCAAACCCTTGTCAAAAACCGCTATGGCATTACCCGGAGCTTGGTCAAATAATCAGTTCTGGGAGTCAACTTCGGCTAAGAAAGAGCTAGTAAAGTCACTGAAATATTCTTCAGAAAAATTCGAAGAATTTCGTACAAGGTGGTACAATGAGTACCTCCTCAGTCTTAGAGAGACTGGAAGAGATCTCTACCAGGTCAGCTGGAATAATCTAGTCAAAAAGAATGACGTTGTTCTTATCAAAAGTCCAGTGAAAGAACGTCCTTACTGGCAGATGGGGATAGTCGTAGATCTTATAATCGGTGACGACAATAAAGTCAGATCGGTGTACGTCAGGACTCCTGGGGGACAAGTCAGCTTGTATCCAGTCAAATATTTGTATCCCCTAGAGCTTTCTTTGACCCATAGTGGTTCAACACCCTCATCGTCAAACACAGTCCCTGTCCTTCCAGCAAATCCATCATTAAATATTCCTGGAGGGGTGAACCCCCCTTCTACGTCTGCGACGGATGCTGGAAGCTCATCAACGCCAGCTGATAGAGATATCAAAAATAGTCGGCCTAAGCGGAAAGCTGCAGAAGCTGCAAGAAAAAATATTCTGATGTATGATTCATCGGAAGAATCAGATTAAATATTCTGCAGCTGTTTTCAAAATATTCATTTCAAGTAGTCAAGTTCTGACTTCTGCCCTATAGAGGCCAGAAGCCATCCCCCCCCGGGAGGATATAAAAATTATAGTCAAGAGTTGTCAAAAAAGAGGTTATTTCTTGGAAACCTGAGGGTTGCCAAATGCAAAAAGTAGAGAGCGGTTTTTGGATATTTGAGAATTCATTCGCTGTTAGCTTTTGAGCTGAAAACACCTTTCGTTGATATTTGAGATGTTCATTCGCTTTTATTTTCTGAACTGATAAGTTCTCTTTTAAAATCATTCGTTGTAAGGCTTCGAGCCGGTAACAATTTTCACTGTTAAGCTTCGTGCTGAATTAATGTTTAATATTCAAATATTCCTTTATTCGAAGATCGTTTTTTATGTGCATTTCAATTTAACATTCTGGAAAGCTTAAACGGGTCAACTACTTCGTTTTGAGCTTGGGAAAACAAACTTTTCTCAATAAGCTTAAAAATTAACCTAGTGTATATCCCACTATTTAACTAACTATTTTAGTTATAGTGAAGACCTAAGGCTTTCAAGAGTATACTCTCTTAAATATTCTGACTTGCAGTGCACATAATCTAAACTATTATTGCACTGGCCAATATTCAATTCTTTTAGAATTTCGTCAAGTTCTTAATCTGAACTTTCTATAATCTGATGAGCGTAATATGCTGATCTCTATTCAATAAAATGATATAATTTAACAATTATATTAATATATATATATATATATATAT
>JABUQX010118176.1:37500-52632 GCA_015478945.1 Trachelipus rathkii
TATAATATATATATGTATATATAATTATATTATATAATATATTATAATATATATATATATATATATATATATATATATATATATAATATATATATATATATTAACTTATATTATATATATATATATATATATATATATATTATATATAATATATATATAAATAATATATAATATATATATATATGTAAATTTCGTATTTGTGTGATATTAATTTGTACCTTTTTTTTTTTTTTTTGTTTATTACGCACAAAAATTTTTAAAAAAAATTTTTTTATTCTTTGATACTATTTACGTTCACTATGTCTATAATATCGATTCATCGAAATTAGTAAAAAAAATCCATTATAAAAAAATATCGATATCCATGTATCGATAATCTAAAACGCATTTCATCAGTGATTCATTATCCCTACACAAACGGAAAAGAGCCTAATTATTATGATTTTCAGAGCGTTAATATTAATATTTTTAGTGAAAATATTAACTCAAAATAAACTCAAATGCATAAAAAAACTTCAAAATTAATTTTTTAAAACCATTTTGTTGTAAATGAATGTTTATAGTTTAAATATACCATGTACGTGAACTCGAGTCACCAATACTAAACAATTACCGGTATGAGGAGAGGCTGAAAGAGTTGGGAATGTTTTTTGCATTGTAGAAACACAATTTCTGGTAATTGTGGAGCAGTGCTCACTTGTGATCATGTAATTACTGTATTAAAACTATAAACATATAATTTACAAAAATGTATCCAAAAATTATTTGAAGTTAATTTTAAAAATTGTTGTATATTTTAAGTTTATAGGTATTTTCAATAAAAATATAAAAAATAACGCTACAAAAATTTAAAAGGACTAAATTTCTCATTTTTATAAGAATATCAAATTAATGTACATTTTAAGTTTATATTTTCAATAAAAATATAAAAAAAAGTTATGAAAATTTTAAACGGCTAAATTTCTCATTTTTAAAACTATATCACTATCGGTGGTTTGGTAATTGTGGAGAATTCACTAGTCCAAAGTAGACGAAGACTGCATTAAAACTTTAAATATTTAATGTAAAAAATGGTTTTAACAAATTATTTAAAGTTTTTTTGTTTTACAGATTTGCATACATTTTAAGTTTATATTTTGAATAAAAATAATAATAACACTCCAAAAATCTTAACAATTTGGATGTTTTTCGGTTGTGTAGGGATGAAACGGTAATTATGGAGTATTTAAACATTTTATTTTTACAAAAAGGATTTAAAAATATTGAAGTTTTCTTTACTGGCTTGTATCTTATTTATATATTAAAAGATATAAAATATAAAAATATAGTTCCCAAAATTTTAAACTGGGCTAATTTTCTCATTTTCATTCATAGCAACTCAAGTTTTTCGCATAGAGTTTTTGTTTCCTGAAAGATCTTGCGAAAGTGATTGTTAGCATCATTGTGCAGACCTTGAAGTTCTCTGTGTAGCAGTAGCCATATTTAAAGAAGATTTAAGATCAGTGTTTTTTTTTTGTAAGTGTTTACTAAGTGGTAGTTCAACTCCAAATACTTCACGTTTGACGAGTAAGGAAAGCAAAAACTGTGGATGTAATATACCACTTTTTAGCAGTGCTGCATCTCGAGAAACATCTGTACCTCTCGAGTTATAAATTGCATCTAAAGAGTCTAATACAGGCATTAAAAATTAAAAGAAATCATTCATAGATTGGTATCTTTCAATTCAGCGTGTGGTACAGTGTCTTTTAAAAGTTTTAACTTTCATTGAGAATTCTAAATTTTCGATTTCTTTACACAAAATGTCTTTTCATTGTGGTGAACTAAAAAAATCATGTACTTTTGCAATGACTTCAATGCAACATCGAATTCCTACGACTTCACAATACTTGGACACAATTAAATTCAGTGAATGAGTTTAACTGCAAGTGGATGAATCCTAGAAATGTGTGCTTGTACTCCGTTGAAGGTACCCTGACATTGCTGCAGATCCATTTTATCCTTGACCCGAAGATACACTGAATCGTTGCCTAAACAATGTAAAATTTTTGAAAATTAGATCAGCCAGTCCTGTGCCTATTAAATCATATGTAGGAACAAAATTTAGAAAAACTTCACATAGTTTCTCATAATGTCTCAGTATTAATATATCTTGCACAAATGGAAACTTGCTCAATGCCGGAGATATCCAAAGTTTCATCTACAAGAGCTGCAAAACATTTAGGCTTGTAAACAGTGTCAACCACTTGCCTCAACAAGATAGCATTGCAGGCTTTTATTATGGGATTTTGAATTTGTGAACTAAGATATAACCCTCTCCTCTAAAGAAGTCTGCAGATTGACATCACCTTTTGCTCTATACCGTAGTATTGCCCGAGAGTTTCCTTCATTATTCTTTGGTTGTTCTGACATAGATATTTTACCAGAATCGTGATGATCAAGAAGTGCCAATTCTTGCCGGCCACACAGTAATAGTTTAATTTTTTTGGAAGAAGTCGTTTTGTGTTCTGTAATACTTGTTGTGCCTTTCCAGGCTTTCCTTAATTATTCTGTTTTGAATTGACAGTTCAGGCTTTTCCCACGCTTACTCAAAACTCTCAGAATCAATAACACAATCCATGTGGGATTTTAACGAAGCATGGCTCGTAAATTTTTCAATTGCATTTTTCCAGTTGAAGAAACCTTTCATAACGAAAGCGCTAAGGGCCTGTGAATTGACACCAGCCCCTCCTCTAAAATATACTACACAATATTTGCAGTATGCACTGTTTTCCATCACCGAATATACTAACCAATGAAAGGGTTTCAGCAAATGTATACTGAAAGCGAAGCACATAGGTTCTCCTTTCTTCACTTTCTGTAGAGTGTGCTTTTTGTACGTGTTGGTTTCCATACGTTGTCTAAAATTTCCCGTATTTCGCCAGAAGTTCTTTGGGAGAGGTTCTGGTTCATTCTCCACAAATGTGGAAGCTTCGGGTACTAGAGTGTGAAAAGGTTCTGTATCTTTATAAAAGGCACTAGAAATTTTTGCCTTTTTATTAAAAATTTGCAATGGAAAGCTGCTGTTTAACCTTTTTTCAGCCATTTCTAAGCAGTGTTACGACTTTGTTAATAATTATTAACACAGGAGCACCATACAAAAATAAATATTCGCAGCTAATAATTAATAATAAAAGATTTTAATGGCATTAAAGACGATATAGACAAAGAGGCTTTGAGGGGTGATCGACGACCCCATATCCCCCCATAATTATGCCTGTACCTATATATATATATATAATATACTATATATATATATATATATGTAATATATATATATATATATATATATATATATAGTATATTTATATATTATATATATATATTTAGTATATATATATATATATATATATATATATATACTATATATATATATATATGATATATATATTATATCATATCATTATATATTCACAAAAAGTCTGTAAAAAAAGCAACTTCAATAATTTTTTTTAACTTTTTTTAAATGAATATTTATAGTTTTAATACAGTATTTATGTGATATTCAAGTCTAATACTTCACGCAACCCAAAACTTGTGGCCACCACTGATCCCAATTTTTAATAAAATCATAAAGAATAGACTAAAAAAAAAATTATACTGAAGAATAAAAAAAAAAAAAAAAAAAAGAGGAATGTTTTTTTAGGAAAAAAAGTTAAAATGGCCTCAAAGTGTTTTGAATTTTCCTATAGGATTTTAAAAAAAAGTAGCCCATTCTTAAGGATGATAGGTCCCAAATTTCATTTAGCATCTGAACAGCTTGTGTTGAAAAATAGATCTATCATAATCTATAGGCTCATAACAAATTGAGTGGGTTGCTGGAACTTGCAAAAGTAATGTAATTTTCCCAGATTGTGATTTATTTCAACGCAAGGATTTCAGTTCAATAGGGTAGAACATGTTAAATCCATCTGTAATTAAATTGTTTATATTCATTTACAACACTCTCTTTTGCTGTTACCATGCATATTAACATATTTAGTGTTATGTGCAAGTTTTAGAATTCTTTAAAAATAAAATACAAAATCAAATGAAATATAAATGCATTAACCATGAAAATGTCAAAATTATTAAAAACTTTATTAGAGATTAAAAGAATATCACTGAAAGCATTTTCACTTCAAGATTTAAAAAAATTCTATGGTTTTAATTTTTGACATCAAAAATAGGGATATTTGATGTCAGAGCAATTTGGTTGCTGTCTTTGGGGGTTCAATCTATTTTTGTACGTTGTTTTTAAGTTTACTGTAAAATTGACAGCCTATCATGTTAAGTTGGGCTTTTAAAGAGAGAATTTTTGTTTGTTAGGACATGATGGATGTGTGTGGATGGAAGTCTTGAAAGCTTCATATTTCATGGTTTCTAATTTCTGAATATTGGATTATGATATTGTGGGAGCCCAGGCAGGTGATGCATAATTTAGGAAGGAATGGATGTATTGTTTGTATACTATTGTGAGAGTTTCTTTATGTTGGCCAAAGTTTATGTTCGCAATGTAGTGTTTTCAGTGCTTTTAATTTGTGTATTCTTTGGGAAGTTATATGTAGATGTGGGGGGGTTATGGTCAAATGTGTACAGAGGTCATTTAGCAATGAGTCTACTTTTTCATCATGCTTAGATTTTATTTGTTTATGGTTTAACAGTTTTAAACCTCTTGTGTCATGCAAGCAAGACAACATTTTTTTTCCATGCACTTCAAAATTAAAAATAATTTTGGTATATCATTCTATAATTTTTATATTTATTGCCTGAATATTGTATCTATCAGCTTATTTTAAACAAAAGTAATTTTTTGAATTTTTTTTTAGAAACTTAAACAAAGCTCTCTGTAAGAAATACACACACAACTCCTTCACCATGACCTCATTCTTCATGTTTTGTTTTCAATAGAAAGGCTTATTCCCATTGCCCTGGTCACATCCCCATTTATTGGACCAAACATTACGACTATTCAACATTTCAACTTCATAACTTTTATAAAACTTTTTTTATCATAAACTGTCAATGTAAATATGGATTCAAGAAACACTTTGTTATTGTTCCTTTGTTAAAGAACTTTTAATGCATTTTACAATATTTAGATATCATTATATCCCTGATACTATTATAGCAACTTAAATTCCTCCAATGCAATACTATATTCAAATTGTGTTCTATTAGTGTATTTTATTAAATTTAAATCTATTTACAGCTTTTTAAATGATAAAAAATATGAAAATATTTCATATTATAAAATTACTAGTAGACATAAATTCTTCAGGCTGGAACTGGTGCATCATCTTTGATACAGGTAATTATATATATATATATATATATATATATAATATATATATTATATATATATATATATAGGATATATATAATAGTATGTAATGTTTAATATATATATATATAATATATATATATATATATATATATATATAGTATATATATATTATAAATATATTATATAATATATACCGTATATATATATATATATATAATATATATATAATAAATATATATTATATATATATATAATTAATGATATATATATAATCATATAGATAAAATATATATATATATATATATATATATATATAATATATATATATATATATATATTAGGGATGTACCGATAGTATCTGTATCGGTAGTATCGGCCATTTTTGATGGTATCAGTATCGGTTAAAATGGCCGATACTTACTTTTTGAGTGAAAAATTATGAGAAACTTTTAGATTCAATAATTTACCTATTTGGACAGCAATTATTATAATTTATTACAGATTTATCCTCTTTTTTTAGTGATCAAATATTGCTTTTTTTTTCGCAATTTCGTGAGAGCGTGTGAGTGCCTGAGTGTGTTTTTAACCTTTCTGGATTATTCATATTTTAGATATTTGCTGTAATGGGTTTTATCGTTTTAAAATTTAGGTTTTAGCATACAAATAATTTTTCCTCATTTCTCCTTTGGTTTTTGTCTATTTGTTTTTTGTTTTTTTTTTTTTTTTTTTTTTTTTTTTTTTGCGTGTGCGTGTATGATAGCAGATTTGCACAGGCGTGGCTTTCTTTTGACTTTACCAACATCAATGGCTTGCACTCTAACTCTGCATCCATGGAATACTACCTCTCTATCTCTAATCCTAATTTTATGCTCTTGTCTGAAGACCCAGATAGCTAAGAATTCATCCTTCAACTCGTTTAAATATATCCAACTATAACTTATTTTTATAATTTCCGTCTGAAGTGGTGGAGTATGTGCCTATGTAAATAAAAACATTCCTAAAACCTCGAATCTCCTAACTTCGATTTCTGTGGCTTAAAATCTTTCTCCTTCTACTACAATAATCTTCTTATGCTTCGGCTACTGTTCTCCTAACAGAACAGATTTTCAATCCTTCTTTGAATAAAACCCATACTGACTTCTCACGAGACTGTTAGATCTTCTCATCCAAAATACTGATCCTCTATTTAGGGGATTCCAATGTACACCAACACTGAATTGTTGGGTTCCTCTCGTACTGATTTAGGTGGGGAGGAAGCCGAATCATTCAGTATTCTTACATCGATCTGGAGCAACTAATTTAAATAACCTACACACATTCCCTGATCGTCCCAACCGATTCTTGAACACACTTGATAAATGTTTTCACCACTAGTCCTTCTCTCTCTATAAATACACCACCTTCGCTTCATATCGGTAAATCTGACCACAACCTTAATATCACTTAATTTAATACTTTCTCTCCAACATCTACATCCTGCCCTATGCGGTTTTTTCTGGCACTTTGATCGGCTGATTGGGGGGCCTTGCGTTGCTTTCTACGCTAACTAAAATTGGAGTGACTGCTTTGACTCTAAGACGCTTCAATTCTGCCGATAAAAAAGTGGGGGGGGGAAAAACCTTGGGGTAATTGTTAATGGTGAATGAGCAGGTTCATTCCTTCTGGACTAAATCTTTTTCTCCTCAAAAAACCATGTTTCGATCGTGCTTGTTCCTGGCCATTCAGGCTAGAGACAAATGGCTTATTGGGTGTGGAAAAAACTTCTTGTTCTCTACTATTCACGCTTGCAAATTTTCATTCACCCCCTAGAAATCGTTGCAGGATACTCTTAAGACGAGCAAACAGCGACTTTCAATAAACCGAAAGTGCGCTGAACTCCTTGTTCTCCTACTGACAAATCTCTCTGGCCCCTTCCAAAAACATCTATAACAACTTCTGTAAATCATGCTTTCCTCCTCTTATTCACTCTGATGATTCTGTTGTAATACTCCAACTGAAAAGGCCAATCATTCTCTCTGGCCTCCTATTTTCCTCTAATCCAACCCTGGACGAGATTTCTGGTATTTCCTCTTCCTCCTTCTCCTCTCTGGTGTCCTATGCCTTTACTCTGTTCATTTCATTCTGATGGGTGCATGACTCCTGAAATCTATGAACGTTAGGAAGGCGGGTGGCCCGGATGGCATTCCTCTCCGAGTTTTGAGGAAGTGTGCTCGTGCTGACCCCACCCCTCGTTCAACTATATCCCTCTATGCCTTCAATACTAGCACTGTCCCTCAGTGTTGGAAGCGCGCATATGGTCAACATTCCGAAAAAGTGATGCTGCTCTGATCCTTCTAACTATCGCCCTATAGGCTCCTTAACTTGTATACTTCTAAGATCTTTGAAACCCTTCAAAACTCTCACTTCTTAGAATTATCTGGAAATCTCCTTACCCTTCTTTCCGATAAACCAGTACGGCTTCGGTGCTCGAGATCTTACTGGCGAATATACTTTTCTATTTAACAGATTTATGGGTTTTCCGCCCTTTGGTACTACGGGAAGACTTGTGTGTGCGCTTGACATATCAAGCATTTGACCGGGTATGGCAGCGTCACTGCCCCTCCAACTCCCTCCTTTTGGGTTTCCTGTCTTCTCTTTGCTTATTTATTCTAGCTTTCTTTCAAATCGCTCTATGTCGGCTGTTGTTGATGGGGGCAACTTCTTTCCTTCTTTTTCCTCTGTCAATAGTGTGTTCTCAGGGTTCTGTTTATCTCCTACTTTATCCTACTTTTCATCAATGATCTTCTCACCTGCACATCTAACTCTATCCACTCATATGTTGATGACTCAACCCTTCATTTTTCAACTCATATCAATTCTGCTCCCTCTTTACCTTCAAGAATTGGCCTTTCGTCTTAAAACTTTCCGATTCTATACCTCGTTGACTGGAATAGAATTTCATGGTTGGGTCGTCTCAAGCTTGTGAAATTTATACTCTTTAAAAAAACCCAACTTCTACAAATCTCTCTCCCTAAAAGACACTTAACTTTCTATCTCTTTCTATGGTTTTCTCTCGTCTCTCCTGTTGACAATATAAACCTCCTTTGGCCTTAACATAACAAAAAAATATATTGAAAACCTCCTAAAATCACAGTGGTTGCTAGGGGGGCCTCAAAAGAAACTGGGAGTTCTGTTAAGACTGCGAAGTATTTTGTTTTCCTCTTCTCAGTTACTATCTCACCTATACAAGGGTCTCATCCGCCCTGTATGAGTACTGCTCCCATATCTGTGGGGGGCGGGGCTCTGGTTTCATCCGGCTTTTGGATAGATTCGAGTCAAAGGCCAAAAGAAACTTAATAAACTGTCCTGTAACTTTTCTGTTCCACTTGACCTTTATATTTGTCGGCGCGATGTTGATGCTTTATATCTATTCTATAGGTACTATAGAGGCAAGTGCTCGAGGGAACTAATCACTCGCGTACCACCACCTTTACGACGCCCTAATAGCACAAGGGGTGCTGTGTCGGCACATGAGTTTTTGTGTTGTGTTTAGTAAACTCCAGAAACTAGTCGCATGGCGGTGCTTCTTTCTTCCTGCCACCTCTGTTCTGTGGAATTCTCTTCATCAACTTCGTTTCCTCTTCAAATTTTAATTTTACTCACTTTAAAGCTGCGTCTGCCCTGGCTCCTCGCGTATTTGCGTGATGGATTTTTTACTTACTAAGATAATGCCCCACAAAATAAAGACAAAAAAAACTAATAAGAATTCCTTAAGCTTTACCCCCCCCCCCCCCCCCCCTTTTAAAAAAATTAGGTTCCCCCAACCCCAAAAGGAAAAAAAAAAAATAAATAAATGGCGCCCAAAAGAACCCCTCGACGGTGAACCACTGTCTAGAATGCATTAAAATAGCATAACCGAGAGCTTGCTCGCTTGACAAACAAAAAAAAAAAAAAAAAAATTTCAGAGAAAGTGGAGAAGCCGCCTTACCTGCAACCCCTGGCAACAGAACTGATAGTGACGATGGTGGCTTTTCAGCAAAATAAACCTACTCTGAAGATGAGATTTGGATATGTTAGACTTGATAAGTTCATGGCCGAAATTGCATTGCCATCTCATTCACCTTCAAAGGAATCAAACCAGGGAACCTCATCGTAAAAACTGAAGAGACAGTCCATCAAGGGAGGCAAAGATATTCAATTTGCAGCTGTGAAAGAGGAGATGAGGCTCTACCAAAACATGAGATGCTGCCTACAGAAGAAAATCCTTTCATGAGGTCATGAAAATGGGCCAAGGTTTCAATTATTATCAGTGCTTGCAGGAAAATAATTATCAGCACCTCCTTCATCAGTCCAGAGAGAGAGCAGTATTATAGTGTAGGTTAGGTAGGAAATGTAGAACACCAAACAAAAAAGGAACAGGCTCTCGCCAAACACTAGTGAAAGCTTAATGTTTTCGCATCAACAATTTTACAATTTGAGTATTGAAAAAAGGGAATTTGCTTAAAGTAGAAGATTTTTCAATCATGATTGAATAATAGCGTTTTTTTTAATTTTATCTTTTGGCTGATTAATTGGAGGTCTCTTTTTCAATTATTTTTATTCTTTATATTGTAGCTAGTTAAAGAATCTTCCTTGTAAATTGTTAAATCATGCTAAAACATAAAAGCTAGTAAGCTAAACTTTGTTGATACTTACTGGAAAATGGAAATTCAAAGGCTTTTGAAATAAATTCAATCATTACAATATTTATATCAATATTTGCCAATTAATTAATTCAGATACCATGCTAATTTATATCATAAATATACTTGGGGACACAACCAAATATGATATATAAATGACTAAGTATTGTTTGTACAGGGAATGCAATCTTGAGTTGCCTAGCAGTACACAAATGTTCTATCTTATTACTGTTTATTTATTATACTAATTAAAGTATCGGTATCGGTATCGGTATCGGAACCTAAAAAAATAGAGTATCAGTATCGGCCTCTTTTCTGGTATCGGTACATCCCTAATATATATATATATATATATATAATATATATATATATATATATAATATATATATATATATATATATATATATTATATAATATATATATATATATATATATATTAATATATATAATATATATATATATATATATATATATATATATCCTCCACAAAACTAATTTTAATTCATTCCTAAAAAACCACATGATACGTTTATTTAAAATAAAGTCACATGATAGATTATTTAATTTTTTTATTAATTTATTTTAGTTAAAATATTTAACATGTTTCCCTTTGTGATTTAAAATTTTTATTATTATTGTTATTATTATTATTATTATTATTATTATTATTATTATTATTATTATTATTATTATTATTATTATTATTATTGTAGGATAGATAGAGAGATTGATTCTACAAATGTTGATTCAGATGTGATTGTGCATGTGGGTACAAATGATATAGGACATAGAAGGTCAGAAGAATTAATAGCAGATTATAGGAGATTGATTCCGAAGATGAAAGCTAGTGGAAGAAGATGCACGATTTCTGGGATTTTACCTAGGTTAGGTGCAGGTCAGGAATGGGGGAGTAGGGCTTTAGGTGTAAATGAAAGGATTAGGAATTTATGTTTTTCAGAAAATATTAGGTTTTTTGGATTGTGAGAGAGTTTTCTTGGATAGGGATCTTTTGCAGTGATGGAATTCACTTGAGTCGTAAAGGTGTTGGGCTTTTCAGCACCAGATTGGAGACTTTTTTAGCAAAAAACTAGGTAAAGTTGGGGGTGATGGGCTAAATCGGGATACAAATAATAGCAATGGTAACGGTTATAGTGGTGTTATAAATAAAACTAGTGTTGTTACATACTCAAATAAGGATGATAGCAATAAAAATAGCAGCATTTCGAATATCAAATGCTTTTTCACAAATGCTTGTAGCCTTAGAAATAAAAAAGATGAGCTGATTAGTTATACCATAAATGAGAATCTTGACATTAATTTTGCGTACTGAGGGCAGGGTTAATGAAGAATTATATGGAGACTCTGTTCAGGAATATGAAATAGACGGTTATTCACTTTATTTATATCAGCGTAGAGGAAAGAAGGGTGGGGGGTGTGGCGCTTTATATTAAAAGGAATATTCAATCTGAATTAATGACTGACTTTAAAACTAATCATGATATTGAATCGGTATGGGTAGATATCTTATGTTCAATAAATCATATAGAAAATAGGGGCATTTTATAGACCTCCTGGCCAGAGTCAAGAATTAGACTTAGAAATTGTAAAAGAAATTGAGACAGCATGCCACAGTAAAGAAAAAGGTATAGTCATAATGGGTGATTTTAATTTTCCTGGCATTCAATGGGATTCCTTGTCTAATACGGACCATAGTAGTTCAGTATTTATAAATTGTATACTAGATAACTTTTTGAGCCAGATGGTCCATGAACCCACAAGATACGATGCACTACTAGACTTAATATTAACTAACGATGAAAGTATAGGGGGCGAGGTTAGAGTTGAGGAGAATTTAGGACTCAGTGACCATAATATAATTAGATTTAATATAAATGTGATATCTGGGCCCAAATTGCAAGTTAATAAGGAAAGTATCTTAGATTTCCGAAATGGTGATTTTGCCAAATTACGAGACATGCTTAGTGAGAAAAATACTACAGTGGTAACGAAACAATTACAACAAACTTAGTTCAACTCACCCAATGTTCTCTTGTTGATCGGAGTGGGAAATATGCAATGGGAACTGAAAAGTTGCTTTTGTATTAAGTATTCTCTGATACTTATTAAGATTGACAATTTACTATAAATTACTTAACAATTAACATTTGTGGTGCCCACATTTGTTTCTTATACTTTACCCCTTATACAGGCAACCACTCTCTATACAATAATTGGACAGTCTACTTACTACAAGGTGCACCTTCACGAAACTGTACCAGACAGGGTATATACGAGTAGGCTGCTACTTTAGGGGACAAGTCTTTTTACTGGCACCACTGCACAAATTCACTACACAAGATTTAATACACAAGAGTACATCACTATAATTACGTTACGTTAATACAAACTTAACTTATATCACTGTAAAGGGGAAATAAAGAAAGATAATATAATAATATAAGTAAATAGTAAGGGATAACAAGGGAACACAGGGGGTTGTTTCCAGTGTCAACTTGGTCGACACCATACTCAGGAGATCCTCTGTTACATCTTCTTCTTTCACACCTCTCATCACAAAGAAGAAAGAACCAATAGGATAAAGGACATCTAATCTAGGAAAGGAAACATAAAAAACTTATCAATCTTATACCTTTCTCTCCCACACCTTTCACTTGTACAAAACAACCGCTTACCACTTTACACTGCACAAAATAAAACACTAAAACACACCACAACTAGCACAACCCTTACGCACCGACAAAGTACCCACACCCTAAACACTATATTTATCAGAGCATCACGAAACGTACGGAACACCCACTCAGTCCTTGCCAACAATACGCTGAACCACATTGCCTTTGATTCCACTCACATTTTGCTCCCCAGTATGAACACATTTCAATGTCCTCACCCAAATCCACATTACCAAAAAACGATCTTACACCTCCTCTCAATCACTTCATACCGATTAGCATACTCTCTCATAGATTCACCATCCTTCCTTTTAATATATAGAAATATTCACATAACTTATCACCTATCCCTTTGTTTTTCTTTCGCATACCGTTCATCCAACCTTCGTAATATTTCATCCACTCCTTCTTTTTTTACCTAATCGACTCCATCCACCATCCCCACACACACCAATAAGCCCTTTGCACACACACCAAACAGAATTCACTGCTGGTTGCTCAAATCGTCACCACCAGAGTTGAACCACAACTTGACACTTAACTCTTCCAACACATCATACTCATCTGCATTTAAATCACCTTTAAACTCCGGACATGCTCTACGCACCCTTTTTTCTACAACTACTTCCACTTTCTTTTCACTACTATCACCACCACCAGTACCACTACCACCAGTACCACTACCACTACCATCACCTTCCTTTCCCATATCTTACCACTATACACACACCAACCAAAACCAATCAACAAGACACTCACTACTACTGCCTCGTTACACCACGTCACCCACAATACAACCAGAGCAGAAGCGTAACTACGCTCTGGTAACGAAACAATTACAACAAACTTAGTTCAACTCACCCAATGTTCTCTTGTTGATCGGAGTGGGAAATATGCAATGGGAACTGAAAAGTTGCTTTTGTATTAAGTATTCTCTGATACTTATTAAGATTGACAATTTACTATAAATTACTTAACAATTAACATTTGTGGTGCCCACATTTGTTTCTTATACTTTACCCCTTATACAGGCAACCACTCTCTATACAATAATTGGACAGTCTACTTACTACAAGGTGCACCTTCACGAAACTGTACCAGACAGGGTATATACGAGTAGGTTGCTACTTTAGGGGACAAGTCTTTTTACTGGCACCACTGCACAAATTCACTATTCAAAAGTTAATACACAGGAGTACATAACTTATACATTAACACGAACTTAACTTTAACACTAGAAAGAAAGGAAGTAAGAAAGATAATATAAAATAATATAAATAAAAGGTAAGGGATAACAAGGGAACACAGGGGGTTGTTTCCAGTGTCAACTTGGTCGACACCATACTCAGGAGATCCTCTGTTACATCTTCTTCTTTCACACCTCTCATCACAAAGAAGAAAGAACCAATAGGATAAAGGACATCTAATCTAGGAAAGGAAACATAAAAAACTTATCACTTAGTATAACTGACTGGGATAAAGAGTTTAAAGACCAAAACTGTTTTATCATGTGGGAACATTTTAAGCAAATTTTAATGAATATTCAGTCAGTATGTTTTAAAGATAAACCCATTAGGGTGGCGAAAAGAAAACCTGTTTGGTGGGGAATAGAGAAATAAGAACATATAAAATAATGGAAAAGCGTAGATGTTTTAAAATATTCAAGGGTAGTAATAGGGAAGATGATTTAGAAAATTATAGGAAAAATAGAAACGAACTTAACCAGTCAATAAGAAAGGCAAAGAGAGAGGCAGAAATTAATTTAGCAGGGAATAGTAATAAGAACCTGAAGAAGTTTTTTAGCTTTTAATACAATTTAAAAGTAAGAAGACAATTGGTGCCAATTAAATGTGGATGAAGAATTTAGTGAGTTCAGATCAGAGTTTGGTCCAACATTTTCAATGCTTATTTTTTGTCAGTGTTAACAGAGGAAAGATTAGATAATAGTTGGAGACTAATAGTTCTTGTTATGCATGTAAAAAATAGACTTACAGAATTTGAATTAGATGTAAAGAATATTAAACGTTATACATATTGATCTCAGTAAAGCTGCAGAGGCCTGATTGGGATATATGGTAGAATCTGAAAGAGGGTAGTATCAGCATAGCAAAGGCAACTGTTATTTGATTGTTTAAGCGATCCTAAAACATTTGTGAGGTACGAGATGACTGGAAAACAGCATATGTTTTGTTGCCTTATTTATAAGAAAGGTAGTATAGGAAATTTGGGAAATATAGGCCAGTTAGCTTAACTTCTCTGGTTGTAAAGGTTCTGGAAAGGTTACACTAAAAGTCCCAATATAGAGAAATATTTAGAAGATATATAACAAGGTATTGTATAACTCTCCCGAGGGCACGCGTTTCAGAAAAGGGTAGGTCATGTTCAGACGAAACCTTTTGAATTTAATATGGAATATACAATTACTGACTTTGCCATTATCTTGACCAAGGACGATCACGTTGAAAACTATGTATAT
>JABUQX010118177.1:0-20000 GCA_015478945.1 Trachelipus rathkii
CATATGGTAGTGCTTTACGATATATTGTAATAAGGAGTAAGTCAAGATAAACTTTACTCTATATAATACTTATTGAAAAATACTAACTCGTAATTACCAGTACTGTTTAATGTCAGTATCTATCTTAATAACTTATGTACGGGATAGCTGTATAATTTGTAGGTAGTATTAATATATATAATAAAATTTTATTTTGTGAGTCGCGGCACTAAATTATATCTATATATTTTTGAAATTCTCCCTATTAAACTGGATACAATCATTACGACCTTATATATCACTTCGTATCATCTATATATACTCACCTATCATAGCAATATCAATCTTTGTTGTAGCTACTAAGTATAATATCTAAGATCTTGCGTCTATCTTGAAGCACAACTCTTGGCTCTGCATGTGTTTTCTCAATACCATATTAAAATCGCTGATAGTATACGTATCTCGCTTTATCACTTAGATTATTTCCCGGTTCGTCCTCCTCTCTCTCTCACAAGAACAAATTCTGTGCGCTAGAATTATAACAATTTTGATTAGATACAAATGCAAGATTAAACCCCTGCAGAACACCACGCTAGTTGCAACTTAATCTTTCTAAACATAATAGTAACAATAAAATTAGTTGAATATATAATAGCGCCCATTTTCCCGCAGTACAAGTGTGAGATGAAATCTATTTGTGTCGGCATATACTGGTTTGTGAAGAGTAACAGCAACCATAAATATTTTATTCTTGAATTGTTCATGGTGCAATGTTATAATTTTCGTGACCCGGAGAGAAACTGGTCTATTGGTGATACAACACAATGGTGCTTTTAACAAATCTGAATAACTAATAAAAGTATCACTTTAAACAGTGCAAGCATCACATAGTACATGAAAGTGTAAAGCTCATAATGCAGAGACACTTATTTAGTGCTTGGTGTACAAATATAGGAAGAGCAGAAGATTTTGATAATCACGGTGACTATTACTTTGACTTGCTTAAATGAAGAGCCGGTAATCAGACGTCTTAATGAGCGAAGGAGATATAGAAATAATACAAATATGAGAATTGTGTCGGGAATAGACTAAATGTGATTTGCTCATGTTCCTCCTTGACGCACTCCGAGGTTTCTTGCAGGTGCTACAACTGAAGAAGTACGGAAGTACGTAAGATAAAGACGAGTCACGAATTAGGTCACTCGGGACTACTGTCTCTTTGAGTGTTCTGTTCGCGAGACATAATTGAAATCTAATCTCTCCTCATATCATTGGAGATGATTTACATTATTATAGTAACAGTCCGACGTATTTAATTCAATGCGAACATTCACCAGATATAACAAAGAACAGATACTCAAATAGAGAGGCTTTATTCTCATAATATTAAAAACTATACTATACGCAAGGAATTAATTTGCAAAGTAGTAGTTTCTACTAATTAAATATTATGTAACTTCGCCGGAGTATCTTCAAGCATGCGTAATGAAACAAAGTGAGTAATGTATCGTTACGATAATACTGGCACGTCTCTTGAGGTATAATAAATACGGGGTTCCTAGAACGTAAGTGGCTCGAATATGAATCAGCTGTGAGACGGTTTTCGCTACTAATGGCGGAAATGGGTATTTTCAAAGTAGTTCGAAGATTTGAAAGTTAATGTGATAAACTGTGGTTGGAAGCTTCATGTTGAGCTAATAGTAACATGAGTGGTGAGAATTAAGAGTAGACTAAAGCGAACCAGAAGGTGCATTGAACTAAAGTGATACACTCTGCCATCACTTTTAACTGCGACACTTCGTCTTATCATTCACATCTCATATGAATTTGGTTTCACAGGCTAAGGGTTTATCCTAGTTAAAATAGGACAGTAAAATATTTTTATCATCATAACTTTTCGATGGTTACGAAAATAAACTGATTAGGTCTACACAAAAATCTTCAACAGGGCTAATAAAGCTATTACAGGAGTCTCTCATGACACCAGAATAAACTCTACCTTCAGTTTACATAAGTGAGAAGATTCTATGGTATTACGTTTGATAACACACGACTTGACCCGAATATCAGTTGGTGTGTGTGTGATTCTTTCTGTTAATCTAATGACATTCAATTGAGACTGGATACTTAAACAGATGTTTTATCCCATCAATCGCGCAATCGGTGCATTCGATTTAAGCACTCGTGTGGATTTCTACCAGTTCTCTCTGTTACCCAGGAATTACAATGTATGTCGATTTATTGCATCTTGTGAGCTCTTTTCTAATAATATCTCGCACGCTATACCAGACATCACACTGGTAATTTTAATATTTTAATTAAGACTCGAACAAACGCGAATCGTATGATTATCTTTGATGTACTGCTCTTCGCTAATAAAATATTTACTGAGTGTGTGAGAACAGTGGACTAAAATACATTATAGTGTGAACAATAGGTCTTGCACGATATCTTTATTTCTCAGAAGTTCTCATAGGTGAGCTTCAGAAATCTCTAACGAAATAAATTGGCAATCCACACGTAAATCAACAGCAAGATCATGATCTTGTGAGAATCATAGATCGAGTAATAACGAATTCTGTCTTCAATCTATATACAAATTACATATGATTAAAAATATATTCCATACTCGGCAAGATTAATTACAAGATACAAGTTATTTTCCAATTAGTAATAATTATACTATCGATTCTCTGCCTGATAAATTAACGATAAACTATAAATAATAAAATATACCATTTTTCTTATTCCGCGTAGACTTTGCGTGAATAATTGAGGGCCATGTCAGCACGTATGGATTAGTATTATGTGGAGTTCAATCGCTTGCGTGAATTAATAAGAAGTCTTTCATATTGCTTTATATATAAGTTTAAAAGATTTGCCTAACTCATACTAGAATGTTTATTGATACACATTTCTCTGAAATTTAGCTTGAATAAGTTCGAGAATATAGACAAAAGGGGAGTGTTGAAGGGAGTATGTTTCAAGATTTGGTGATCATTAGTCTCTACACAATACAGACGCAACACAACTTTGAGCAACCAAAGTTCATTTTCCTGCTCTTCGTATAAGAAGAACAACCGTGCTAATCGTCATCAGTATACAAGACGAATGGAAGACCTAAGCTTTATTTTGTTGACAAGAAAAAATTTGAGAAAGAAAAATCGTCGTGAACTAAAGTATGAATCAAATTTTTCTCATAAGCTCATAATTGAACAGTTTTCTGACACAAGGAAGAGGCGTATGACATGATTGTGAGATTTGGTGAGTGATTCATAATTAATAGGGTGTCTCGGTGCATAAATATAAATTATCGTAGATATATAAATATATTTGGGGTTAAATATATATTACTAGTTTTGGCTACTATATATATAGAATATTTCATATTATATTATATAGTTTAATATAATTTTTAATATATAATTATAAACCTTTCATTAGGAATTAGTGAGTTAATATATTAAGGTATATCAATAAAGAATATTACCTTATTGAAACTATTTACATAGATTTTTTACATAAATATACGTAATACGCAGTACGGGGTGAAACTCAAGACTCACGCTCATAAGCTCTAATTACTATGTTGGTGTAGGTTAGAGATTGTGATGAGTGAGAGTGGAGTTTATATATGTGATTCCTTGTGTTGGTGAGAAGGAGATGTTGAATATGTTTGGATGTTTAAATCAGTGAGGGTTGGAATGGGATTATCGGATCATTATGTTGTTCTATGTAAAATTAAGTTAGTGGGGGCTGGATGGAGAGGAAGGTGATACCGAAAGGAAGTAGGTAAAATTAAAAGTGAGAAGTTAAGTGTATAAGAGAAATAAGATAAGTGACGTGTGTATAGGCGCTCAGCTCTCTAGTATATCGATTGTTAGATACGCTATGTAATAGATCGTGTATACTCGACCAAATCTATGTGGGCATATGAAAGTAAAGTCTGTTGACTTAAGTAGTGCAAAGGAAGTGTGTGAATGCTAAAGTAGGAATAAGAATGTTAACAGCGAATGGTGGAATGAAGAGTTGATGAAGCGGGTAAAGTAAAAAGAAGCGTGGTTGAATGTTCACTCTAAAAGGCAGTATGAATTGAAGATTCTATATCAAAGATGATTGAATTATTTAGACAAGGAGGAAAAAGAATACAAAAGGTGTATACGTGGAAGAAACAAAGGTAATGAACAGTTTCTGTGGTATTGCAACTGAAGAGTAATATACAATAAGAAATTCATGAGGATATGCTATTCTGTTAGGAAGACGCGAAGAATAGGGTTATAGAATGAGAAATAAGCGGGAATTCGTGTTAGAGTGAATAATTTGACGCGGATCTGGTGTTTTTTGTAACGTGAGCTGGGAAATGATGTTGCTATGGGAGCTCGTTGGAATGAACATCTTTGCGATAGAATTCTTGCACATGTTATTATACACAACGATATGATCGAGTTGTGGTAAGTGAATGTGTGGTTGTTTTTGTGTGTGCAAGAGGAATATAAGGTATTTATTTTTGGAGATGAGTGTTATTATATAAGAGGAAGTGTAATGGGTTAGGGTGTAGAGAGTGTGATGATGTGTAAATGGTTAGCAGGTTTTATGATGATAAATTCACCTCATAGTAGAAACATGCATACAGGACAGAGCGCTGAGATAGCGTTGTACTTTGACTTGGAGTATATAGGAAGTGTGTGGTTTATGACTAAAAGAGTTTTATGGTATGTGGTCATCAGTTCCAAGAGAATGTATGGAGAGCGGTATATAAGTACCCCTTGCTCATAGAACCCCTAGGATAGGGGATTATGGTGATAAGAGAGAATGTAGAAGATTAAATAGGAGCGATAAAAGAAAGAGTGTGATTGAGAGTCGTGTGTAAAAGGAAGTACATGGTAAGTCGTCGGATGATTGCTGTTAGTGGCGTCGACCAGTAGTGCTAGAGTGTACTCGAAGGGACAGTCTGTGGGGTGCAAGAAAAAGAGCTGAGTTTGTATGGATGGTTTAGCAGGTTAAAGTGGTGTGGAACTTACAATTAGTTATCAAGTAGTAAATACAAAGATGTGATCTAGACAATTATAGAGGAAGAAGAAAAATAAATTAAATATTTAGTTTTATAGATTTACAACACGGAGTTATGATGAGTATAATAGGAGAATTTGATGGAACGGTACTCTTATGATTTATAAACATATTTAGTTTAGGGGTTGAGTGGGCGCATTCTCTGAATGAGACTCAAGAAGATAGAATGTATATTGATCGATAGTGTATCGCGTGTCTGGTAATATAGAATGATCGTCGGTCGCATATCAACTGTGGACTTTGGTATTGAAGTGATATTGAAAATGGCATTGGAGTGAACCGGGGTTGTCTTGTGTATTGTCCTTCCTTGAGTGTAATAGTTCAATGTGTAATAATGGACCTGGGTTATGAAAGAATTCGATGTACCGTGGGGATGAATATAGAAATGGTGTTATGAAATAAGATCATGCATTGGGTTATATTTGGAGCACGCGATTGAAAGTATGGTCCTTGTCAACCTATGTGGTTTGAGAGGGCGAGACTGTGTGAGTTTCTGAGTGGACGAATGTCTGCAATGAGAGTTTAAGAGGATTAGTGAGAGATATATGGTTACTGTTGCAGTAATATAGTAAAAAAGGGATGGGTCTTGAAGAGAAATTGTGTAAAGAGGTCATGTGTTGTCGGTATTTCGAGTGAGGACAGTACCTACTTACAAGTTGTTGGTGTGTATAGAATGGATGAGCAATACTGGAGGCAAAGGGAGTTCTGAGGTTTAAATATCTTAGAGGTATTGTGTTGGATGGAGAACGGAAGGATGATGCAGAAGTGTCACGCTCGGAAAGTTGTGAATTGTCACGAAGGTGGCTGTGAAATTACAACTCTATAGGTGAAATCGTTAATATGAGGATCATATATATTGAGTGTACAGCTTAAGACTCAGTGACATAGAAGGGTAGAGTTGTGATTACACTAGTCGTGTGATTAGTATATGGTGAATGATCGTGAGCTTATGTTCTGATATAAAGGAAGTATAAGAGAATCTAAAGTTGGAGACTAGATTGTTTGAGAGATGATGACGCGAAATGACCATTGGGGCTAATTGTTAAGTGTTAAAAATTAATAAAAGATGTACAGTCGTAGGAATCGAACGTTTAGAGTACGTGATAGATAGTCGGTGGGTGAAAGAACAAGGGGTAATATGAAGAGAATAATCGAATAGTATGCTTTGAGATGTTGATTGCAGGGTCATGTGGAAAGGATCTGAAATGAGACAGTCGGTATGCTTAAGCGGATGTATAGTGGGAGGATGTGTGTTGTGAACCCAGACGCCGGCTGGGCAGACCGACAGAGAAAGTTTGTGATTGAAGAGTCAGGTGAACTCGAACTGGTCTAGCAAAGGAAGAGAAATATGAAGTTTGTCAGAGGCGAAATGAAGAGGTGCGTGGATCAGGAAGTATGTATATGGCCGGGGTTTTGAGTATAGCGGAGGCATGCGTTGACTGGTCCACCTGGGCTCAGGGGATGAAACCTTGAATCATATGGAAGGTGACCTAATAGTGCAGCGAGTCTGACGTGCGCGGTCCCGCCATGAGGTGCTACTAGGAAGTGAGCATATTTCTGTTGTCTGCTTGCACGTGGAGCTCTCGCTAAGATTAAGTGGGTACACGAGCGGGGCACCGGGAGAAAGGCTAGGGCTTTCACTTCGTTGTTCGACGTTGTGTTGCAAAACCTCAGTCCATCCGGGTAGTGCAGTATTTATCCGGATACGGCACAACTAACACCGGCACTCTTGGGCAAGAAGCATGAAAGGTGAAGAAAGAAGAAGATATATATAATATATATAATATATATATATATATATATATTAGTATTATATAGTATATATTATATATTATATATCTATATATATATATATATTATATATATTAGTGATGAACGAATTCCAAATTTCAGCTGATGCTGATTTCCGATACCGATATCAGTTCATAAGTGCTCGATTCCGATTCAATTTTATATATATATATATATAATATTATATATATAATATAAATATATAGTATATATATATATATTAATGTATTATATATATTAAGTATATATATATATATAATAGTTATATATATATAGTATATAAGTATTATTTTATAGTATTTTATATTATATTAATTTTTATATCAACTAATTTTAGAAATTTAAAACCTTATAAAATTAATGTTATAGAATTCTCTTATATTTTATAAAAGAAATAATAGTTAATACCTTTATTATTTTAACCACATGAAAAATAATAGCATATTAAAAATCTTTAAATCAATGGAACATTTTGTCATTTTTTGGTTTAAAAAAAAATTCCTTCTTTATAAGATCTTCAAGCAAAATTATCATTATTATTTGTAGTCAATAATGCATGACCCTTAATTGTAGTGCAAAAACTTAACATTTCTCCACGAGTTTCTGTGTGCATCGATTGTTTCTTTTAGGAGATAAATTTGACCCCCCAATCTGAAGTCTTTCATTTCCCATGGAAAAGGGGAAGCGAGTTTACAATATTTTTCTAGGCAAGGAAGCCAAATGCTGAAAAAGGTACCTTTATTCGATGACCACCATTGTAAAGGGGACTCTGAATTTTTAATAAGTTTGCATATTTTTATATTGGCCTGATTTTCTAATTTATATTAACATCTTCAATTTTTTTAATTGTGTGTCTTTCTCCTTAGGAATGAGTTGCTTTGGAGCTGTTTTTAAGTATTTTTCTTTAAATTCCCGAAAAGACAGCTTTCAAAACTGAGTTAAATACTGATTAATCTTCAGTATCATTTTTTTCGCTAGATTCTGTTAATAAATGAGCAGATCTGCAGATTGGTTTACTAAGTGGTGGAAACCGTCTTTCCTTTCCTTTATACACATATATATTTTGCGACATCCATTGCTTAAGTATATCTTCCACTTTTTTATTGTCATATTCATCTCAAGGAGCCATGTTCTTAAAGTCGTGGATCAAAGATAGGTAGGGAAGCACAAAATTCCTTATCAAGTATCGTAAATGCTTGAATCTATTATTACGTGATATTTCCCCCCATGGGCCTGGATAACTTGGGGTGTAGACCCAAGTCCCTCAATAGTCCTTTTTTTCTGACCCTTTTTAAAAAAACAAATCAATTTCATATTTGGGATTATTGCAGATGCCATTGATTCATCCTTGTGGCTCAATAAATTTGTACAATCAACCAAAACTTTTTAAGTGGTTTTTAGCAATTTATCAGATTTTCGTGTTTTCTAATTATGCAAGGTTTTTTTGAATGAACTGCAATATGAAATGAGAGACGTCTTTTGTTCAAAAATGTTTGAAAGCATATGAAATACTGGCTATTACATCTGGTTTTTATATCCTGAATAAATCTGTGCTGTGTGTGTTAAATTAAAGTTTGATATTCTTCATACTTAGCAATAGCTTGAGGCGAGTAATTAAAATGACTATCGATTTGTTTTGCATATGGATATTTTTTTTTCACGTCTCTTTGTTCAAATATGGCATCAATTGAAACTAGTTGGCAAAGAGTGTTAAAAAGCAAGGTTAATGCCTGGAATCCTCTTGTGTAACTCCTGCAGCATATAGGTGCGTTATCCTTACTAATAGCATGAATTTATTAGCAGGAATATGATCTTCCATCAACATTTTTGTAAGACAATCACTTCTATTAAGATGGTGTGTGAGATAACGTGAATAGGTGAACTACGAAGATAGCATTTAATATCAAATAGCTCCAATTCTTACTAGCCTACAAGGCAAATATATCACTGCTCACTTACGAGTTCACGGGGTATATATTATCAAAAACATATTACATAACATGAAACTAACGAAACATTGCCAAATGTCTGCCTCACCATGATTGTCCTAAAAATCCTAACATGATATCTTAAGCTCTACGTAAAGATGCGCCGGTCAATCCAGTTTTCTTTAATTAAATAGAATTAGGAAGAACTGAAATTAAAAATCAATACGACAGACTTCGAAATATTGTCTTTGAAAAATCTAAAGATCGAATAAAATTATTTTCAGATTGTATACAAAAGAATCGGTCAAAGAATTCGGTACAATTTTGTCGATTCTGATTCCGATTTCTGAAAAACAGCCGATTCCTCCGATTCCATTAAATCGTCCATCAACTAATATACGTATATATATATATATATATTATATTAACTTAAATATAAGTTATAATTATATATATATATATAATATATATATATATTATATAGAGTATAATATTAGTATATATATATAAGGGAGATATTGATCATGCATCCATGATGTCAGCAATTCGCTATCTTATTCTGGTGTTGTTTATTCTCGAAAATGTTTTTATAATACAGTCTGGAATTTTGTAACCATTTTTGATCCAGCCTGTGATAATACAATCTTATTCATCTTATCAATTCAATTATAGAAAACCCTTGTACCATTTATAGATACTATACCAGTATTTCTTTTCTTTTAGTATCTTGCTATGATAATAATTGTATATTTTAAAAAGTAAAAAAAATAAATAAAAGCATAGCCAGAAGCACAGAGGTTATATCCGGAATAGTGCTCAAATATCACACCTTGACGAGATTGTAAAGCCTATTTAGCTGGGTTCAAGGTTAGTGATATAATTTACCACCTTATTTAAGCTTATGATTATAGTTTTAATAAGGATATTGTATTGATATTAAGATAGTAAACTTGATATTTGTTACAGTTTACTATCTTGTTGCTTGCTGGAAGGCCGTTGACATCATTAGTCCCTATTTAAGAAACCCCTCTTGGATATATCAGGAGTAATGTTTTCTTAGTGGAATACGATACTACTGTGACTTCATGTTACTGTCAAATAATGTTAAATATAGAATTAGTCCTCCAATTCATCATTGTTTATATTTATCAGGGTTCAAATTGTGGGCTAGGATTCCTCCTGAATCTTGCTACCATTCTAATTGTGGGCTGATCTTCTAATTGTGGGATCCATTCATAGTTTGGGATTCACTTGAATCTTTCTTCAAACCTTGGGATTCATCCTGAATCCTTCAAGAGTTCTTATTCTGGGCTACGTTCCGTTCTTGGGATTCATACTTGAATCCTTCTATACATTCAGATCTTGGGATTCCTCCTGAATCCTTCTTCTTGGTGCGATTCTAAGGCTGAGATTCATCCTGAGTCTTTCTTCGTGGAGTTGTTTCGAGGTTTTGATTCTTCCTGAATCTTGCCTCGTGCCAATTGTCGCGTCGGGATTCATCCTGAGTCTTTTCCCTTCATCGTATCCTATCACAGTAGTGATCATCTTAAATCCTACTTTTCAACTTGGAACCATTCCCCAGTCAATTCAGTTAAGTCATCATTTATTCAAATTGTTGAGTCTGGATTTCTTATTCCCTTGATTTTTATGCATGAGCAATATTTGGAAGCGTTCGGTTTCCACTCTCGATTCTGATCCTAGAGCTGTCTGTGCTCATGTACATATTTTACACATTGGAACCTTTAACTTGCTCTCCAAGGTGTATTAACTAATTCTATATAATCATAATCTTTTATTTATATATTGTTGGGGTAGGACTGTGGTAAATATTAACTTTTGTCAGACCTCCCACCATATATTCGCGATTTTAGTAAAGATAAAACTTTTTTATGGAGTGTCACTATCCTTCATATGATTGCTATTATTGATAGCTTTATTTTCTTATCTCGAGACTCTATCGGTTAATCTTCGCAAAGCTCCGGGAACTGTCTTAAATAGTTTCAATCACATCTTTTACCCTGGGTAACAATCTTAAGAATTTCGGCTACTGCAAACATTATCATATTAAAGTTCACAGAGTCCTACCTCGAAAGTCATTCAAGTCAGCAGGCCGACGGAGTCCTGAAGACAAATTTCCTCCGTTACGGAGAAAATCTAATCTGCTCCGAGTTAATCGCCCTGATACATTGGTGTTTGCTGTGGATGACTAAGACCTTCAAACCACTATTCCCCTTTTTTTTTTGGGGAAAAACCAATCAACAAACAAAAAAAAAAACTAAACATTGAACATAATCTCCTATACTTGACTCGAAATCAAAAATTCTTCGAACTTCATATCTCCAAGAAAGAGCGGAGAGAGGTACCTCACCGTCGGTACACTTGTTTATCCCAGCGTACTTCCTCTCGCACATAATAGTAAATGTCAGTCGAACAGGGACTCTGTTATGAGTTCCTGTCGCTTGCGTGCACCTAGGATTGTGACTCTCGCTCACATCATTAAATATTTAATTTTTGAAAAATCATCGAATTCTCTCTCATTCTTTTCAATAATCTTCTTTGTATACATTATATTGTGACAGATGCCGAGAGTTAGTTAGTAATCAACCCTCCATCTTTGAAATTCTTTCTTTTGAATTACAAAAGAAAATGTCAGAAAAACCTCAACCAAAAAGACTTGATCAGCATAATTGCTGATACAGAACAAGAAGCTGTGGATTTGCATCCCTCTCTTGAGCTGTCGGCATTAAGATCACGTGTAGAAAAACGTCTCCGTAGGGTGATCGTAATAAATAAAATGTTCGGAATGAATGTACAAGATCAATGTGAAAAATAAAGACAGGGTAGAAGTTGTCAACTCTGACATACCCTCTGACTTATCTTTAGCTCCCAACTCTGACAAACCTTTCACTGAGCCTGAGATGAGTACTTTATTAACTAAACTCCATAAACAGGTGTTAAGTGAAAGGCAATTGGCTCAAGTAAACGATACAGTCGGTAAGGTTGAACACAGAACGTTCCATGATCAAGGTCAAGGTCACCTAAATTCGATTCCCATTATGTGCATATGCCTAAAAATACCACTTCTTTCTATGATCGTGAGTATAAACCTTCCTTAGTTTCCCAATCTCAACCACGATCAACGCCTTTTCTGCATAATCCACCCAGTTATGTAGAAAATCCTAGAAATCAAATTCTTTCTAATCCTAATCTTATTCCTAATCCTAATCTTATTCCTAATCCTAATCTTATTCCTAATCCTAATCTTATTCCTAATCCTAATCTTATTCCTAATCCTAATCTTATGCCTACTCATAATTTTCTTCCTAAACCTCAACTCCAATCCCAATCTTCGTCATGATTCAATACCCCCAGTAAATTCACTTCACCCCACCTAAGTCTCTCTTTAGAACTCCCGATATGGGCAGAGACAATAGAGATTCTCTATCCCCTATCAATAGAGGAGAGGCTGACTTTTCTGGGAAGTATAATAAATTACTACAGCCTCAACGAGAACAAATCCTTAAATAATATCCGGAGCACCAGAGTTCAATTTAGCAACCTGATTCATCAAGTCGCATTCTGGTTTATATTCAAAGGTATTCTCACGACGCTATGCGTCGTAATTCCTCGAACGACGATGCACCCTCATGCCTCCACTTTCAGGACAACACATGAAAAGAGACTTGCACATCTGGGAGGAAAGCATTTGTGCTCTTACTCAGTTACTCAAGAACCTCTCAGAAAAGCTTAAGGTTTGGATAATAGAGATATTAATACGAAAAAGAAGTTAATGCACTGAAACGCTCATTATTGTAAGTTCGCGGCTGCCCCGGGGGGGGCGGGTGGAATCCCAAGGACAAAAAATCCCTCCTTAAAAAAGGGTTCCCCCTTGTTAAAAAAACTCCCCCCCTGGGGGGGGGGGGGGGGGGGGGGGCCCCCTTGATTTTGAGGCTATTGGTCAGCTTAAACTACCCTAATGCCCATCACCAATGGTTACGACTGCTTGGCCGACAGCTAGAAGGCAAATTCTTGAACATATACCGAGAGATCATCAAAGACAACCGTGAATACTTCTCTGTACGGGATAATCTTGTGTGTTGGTATCGTGATGAGGAACGAAAGAAAAAAGAATACAGAATACAGAAGTATCATGCCGCTCACCGATACTCTAACGAGAGCATAAAAATGTTCGCCCTTCGGTTAGAGCGCCTAGCTAGTCAAGCATATCCTGGATATGATATGAGAGATCATGATTCCCTTAGAATAGCTTTTCTATGTAGTTTGCCTCCTTATGTTGAGATATTCGTCAGTCAGTATATCAAAATGATGGAGCTGGACGGTTATAGTAGAGCTCCATGGGAAAATATAGTGAATTTTGCGGACTCTTTAGACAGCGATAACACTGCTTTCCCAAATTCAATGTCCCAAACAAATCCACTTGAGGTCGGCCCATCAACTTATTCCCGTACTGACCAAGAGGTGGATTTAAATGAATCTGTTGAGTCAGTAATACAGATCAATGCTGCACTCCCTGGATGGACTGATGTGTTACGTAAGAAGGTTGAACGGCGTAAACCTAAGTCTTCAGTTAACCTTAACCATCGTTCTTCCAATCTCGGCCAACGCAGCCCGCCGGGAAGAAATAATAGCAGTCGTATTGTCTACAACACTGTTCAGAATTCACCACCAAGTAATGACCGTTCCAGAGCTCAGAATAATCGTAACGACAATCGAAAGGGTCGTTCAGGATCGGGAGATCGGATGAATATCTTGTGTGACTACTGTGAGAAGCGAGGACACGAAATGCAGGAATGCTATAAGTACTTGGGAGTCTGTAGCTACTGCAAGAAAACCGGCCATTCAAATACCGAATGCCGAGCTAGGAACTCTCCTCCATCATCCCCGTAAATAACCGAAAAGTAGTATGTCCCTTTTGTAGAGGTCCCCACGCGGGAATGAGGTGCTCTCAACGCACCCCTCCACGATCAAGTGATCCCGAACGAACTCCTCCTAGAGAATACCTTCAAGGTGCGGTAAAGAAAGTCTATTCGCGATCATATTCCCCTGAAGCCCAGAAAAATTCGGCTAAACCAACTGAGAAGCCGCTTCCCCAACGCCTATTTCTGGACCCGTGTGAAACCTGTAACGTGTCTCACTATGAAGGTCGTTGCAAAGGGGGGTTTGCTGAAGCTCGCCCCGCCAATCAGTTAAACGACTAGTCCCCACAGAGATGAGTCAATCTGTGGAAAAGGACTTGGATAATGACTCTGTAAAGAAACTGGATGATCCTGCTATTAACTTTTATGGGATACCTCCAGTGAGTAAATTCTCACATAAACCTTATTCCTATGCTAGTGAAGACATGGTCGTTGCTATTAACTTGTGCCAGGCCGATATAGAACCTTTGATCGTCTGTGTCAAGTTGGATGATCAGGATGCTCCCATTTATGATTGCCTTGTAGATAGTGGGGCTGGAGTAAACTTGATAAGCTCCGAGATTGTTCCTTTCCTAGGGAATCCAAAAGAGCTTTTGCCTTCCGAAGACATAGGAGTAAGGGCCATCAGTGGTTTTGGAAATAGAGAACGAATTCCTATTGTTCACTATGTAAATATAATCCTGAGGTTTAATATGGGTTTTGTAACTCATCCTTCCGCGTTTTTCATAGTCCCCCAGGAATACATGGTAGATAACCCATTGATACTTGGTACTTGTGCACTTAGGGATAATCACTTATTACCTGATATGTCCCGAAAACAACTGATTCATCTGCAAGGAAAAAAATTGACTGTGGTGGCCGATGGCATATCAACTTGTACCCAGTCCAATTTAAAGTCCTCTACTATACAGGTGAAAAACGTGTCGGTAGTCAATACTAATATTAATGATACCGATGTTATCTACGATCAAAATAATGATCGTACTCTTCGATATTTATTGAAGGGATTTAAGAAAAATGATAACAATATAAATTGGCAACAAGTTCCTAAACCTTACAAAAGTCATTCTAAAAAAATGGTTTTGGAAAATGACATCTTGTACTACCGAACTACGTCCGGGAATCTGTTATATGCAATTTCTTTGGACTTACTAATGCACATAGTTCTGGGACTCCATGTATCCTGTGCCCATATAGGTCGGAACAAGCTGCTTCAGTTGGTATACAAGCATTTCTGGCATCCTAGGGTCAATCAGGTAATTTCCGATGTAGTGCGGTGCTGCCCTGTTTGCCAGATGCAGAAAAACTTTTCTTCCAATGTAACTCCACCCATGTTGAAAATCTTGGCCAACTATCCTTTCGATTTATGTGCCATGGATTTGATTCAATTCCCAAAAACTTTTAAGGAAATAAATACTGCATGATATTTATTGATCATTATTCTAAATGGGTGTCTGTAGTTCCCATTGCCGACAAGTCCAGCTTGACCGTATCTAGGAAACTGGAGCACCAAGTTCTCCCTTTCCTTCCTAAAGTTCCAAATCGTATATTAACCGATAATGGAACTGAATTTACTTCCCAGATATTCCAACAAGTGTTACAAAAACACAACATTAAACATGTGAGAATATCTCCACTTCATCCCTCGAGTAACGGTGTCTCCGAGCGATTTAATCGAAGTTTAATTCAACTACTGAAATGTTTAGTTCTGGAGCAACCCGCTACTTGGGATGAAGAATTGTCTTCCTCTATTTTAATTTATAATAATACTTATCATAGTGCATTGGACATGTCACCTTCTGATTATTTACTACAAAAAGCTCATGCTCCAGTGCACACTTTTCCCCAATATTGGAAAGAGGGCAGTGTCAATTTTAAACCTTTCAAGGTGGGTCAAAAAGTAGCTCGTAAAGTAATACGAACTGGGCCAAGTACTGCTCTTAAATTTCATAATAGGTGGGAAGGGCCATTTACTGTTGTTGACGTGAACCCGAATAGGGTGTCATATGTCATACAGAGAAATACTAATCCCCCCAGTAGAACTCAAAAAGTCCATTTCTCCCACTTAAGAGAATGGATTGAGATTCCTGGGTATTTACGAAAATACCTGACTAGAAATAAGGAAATTAGTGATGCATTTTTCTCGGACGAGGAAAGTTTGTTGGATGGGGAGGATGAAAATTCTCCTGAATCCATCGACCTTGAGTCTGAGACTGATTCAGCTAATTCTTATGAGTCAGAGTCCATCGCTGATACCTTATTGTTCACTAATAGCGATGATTCCCTGGAGGAGGAAGCTGATTTTGAGGGATTCTTAACTTTTAATCCTATCTCTGTAAGTGAGTATATTCAATTGCCAGATTTAACTCCTGTAATAGAGCCAACTGCTTGGGATCCGGGAGAAAACCTCAATATGAGTATGGAGGAGTTTGTTCTCAGTTGTCTTCTGAACCCTTACGAACTCCCGGTCACAAAGCGGTTAAATTTTTGCTCCCTCCTCTCGTAATTCCTATTTCACCTATCCATTCTTCGGACGAGTCAAATTCTAACCATTCTAGTTTACCTGAGACGGATTCCGATTCTAGTTTATCCGAGATAGATTTAATAAATATCCCTACTAGTTCTCCTATGAATCATGGTAGTACCCTGGGGGTCAACCATGCTGAAATACTTACCCCTGTTTTAGATTATCATGATATGTATTCACATGAATACCCTATTAGATTTAAATACCCCTCTGTCCTTTCTCCTGCAAGGGTAACTAATGATAATGAAGACCTTATAGTTTCCCAAGCATCACAGTTGGAAAGTCCTAATCTGGAAGCATCTGGGTTGAGTCTAACGGATCCACCGTCCTTTTTTATGGAAAGACCTAACTATTCTCCCTCAGTCTCTTCTGAGGATCCTATGGATCTGTCGGAGAGAGTTGTTGTGGGTGATTTGCCGGACGATTGGTCAAACATTTTTGACTTAGATAGTTCTTCCAGTTCTCAAAGGACTGAATTTTATGGTTTCAGCCCGCCAAATAGTAATTCTTTCAATATATCCCCGTCGGCTGAAATGGTTTCTTCACCTGTCTCGGAAACTAGAATTCCACCTTTTCAAATAGTGGGAGAGGTGTTTGGTGATCCCACCAACGTCCATTTGGATAATAGTAATTTGACTTTGGTCCACATTGATGAGGAAATCTTGGAGGAAATGCAATTGGATGATCTTCCTCGCACTAGGAGTAGAGGATCAGTTCCAGATTTCCCCAATGTTATGTCGACTCCAGTGGAGTATGTACGTCATCGAAGAAGGACCAGTCTTTTATAACCTTGTCTCGGGGTTATAAAATGACACACTTGTGTCCTGATACGAAGTAAATAAGCCTGGAGAATAAAAGTTGGCTTTGCTTCATCTGTTTAGAAAATGAAACTTCTATCGTTCCCTTACTGACTGGAACGTAAATTTAAATTACTTGGCCAATCAAACTTATCAGTACATAGTTCTGATAAGTCACTTGAAAAAAAATCTTATTCCTATCTTTCTTAATCTCTTAAGTAAACTTCCTCTTGAACTATTGTTCTATAACATCTTCATCTATCGAAGCTGTTTTGAATGTATGCTTTCTAGTGTGCCTGATCGTCAAACACTTTAACTAAGGTGACGAAAAAACCCTCCTGGTGTACCTGATTCTTGTAAAATTGATCTTTGTGTGTCTGGATTCTTCTTGTATGCTTGCAGACTAAAAATTAAAACTATAAACTAAAAAAAAATCAAAAAGTTTGTGTAATAGAATTCCTCACGTTATTTAACCAATGGTTAAATACGCATAATGTATAAATATATACTGTCTAGTATATATTTATCAAAACAAATGCATATAATTATTATGTAAAGAGTCATCGAAAACCGCCTACCTCACAAACTGATATATATATATATATATTGAGCTGTATATATATATGTACCTATTGTACATATATATATACCAGTTCCTTGGTTCCAACGAACCGGTCATTTATGACAGGTTGTGGGCCGGAGGAGCTTAAAACTTATTTTACAGATTTGTCCCGGTTCCTGAAGGAGATAATCCGATGTTCTCTGATCAATCTATAACTTGGATGAGTAAGACTCTCTCTCTTCAAATTAAATGGGCCAACTGGGTGATTTCATAAGTATAACAAGAAAATAGAAAGAATCAGGAAAAAGACTTCCTAGATTGTTTCTATTTTCGAAATATAAAATATAATAATGAAAAAAATTTTCATTATTATTGAGGTGGTGTGTTTTCGATGAACAACCATGAACTTTCCAAGCACTTTATTTTCTGATGGTATACCTTTATTTTAAAGATACAAATTTTAAATTTTATATAATTAAATTTGTTTTTTTTATTATAACTCGTCAGTTTCTCAATAATTAATTTGTACTTCTGATTTCCCCAAATCGATAAGTGCAGTTGAGAAATAGTGAAGGTGAAAATGACTTAGTTTACTCTACGTCATTTTTTCGCTTCCAGACAGTTATTATATGATGAAAATTAATAATCTTAGACTAGATAATATGCTCATGTTTTTTTTATAATTGGAAATCCTTCCATGACTCAATAACTGCCGGATATTTTGATGTTTTTCAGGATTGACTCTACATAGTACAAGACATCGAGAAACATCTCTGTCGGTATCCCAGAGTATCAGGACCAGACGTTCAGCATTCATCATGCCATTGTTAGGTGCCGAGAGATCTTCTGATAGACAATATGTTTCATCAATTATACCATCGATCTTTGAAAAAAAATTTACTTAGGCTGCAGAAAGGTGAATACCCAATCCCAAGTTACTTCTACAGTCCCTTTGGGCAAGCTATGTACGTGTCAAACAAACCAAGAACACATTAATCAGGATTGGGACACCAGTAGACCAAAAACGTTATAGAAGATCCGATGTTATCTGGCGAATAGATGAGGAAACTGTATCTACAGTTGAATTGTAAAAAAATCAAGATCTCTTATATAAGACAATGCTAATGGACAAATAATAATACCGTCAGAGAGGCCGACATAATCGATGCTTGTTATAACAGCATTATTAAGGGGAAGTACCTATTGTCACCCCTCATATCTATCATATCAACCAGGAAACCTTTTACTTGATTCTTCTTGGTTGTTGGATAATATCAACAAGGAACCCTTTAACTTGATTTTCCTCGTTGTTAGAACCGTTTATTCTTAGAATCACTAAAGAATAAATGTGAAAATTTATCTAAAAATTAACATTAAAATTGTATATAACTTGAAACAAAATATATCTTGTAAATATTCATAGCTTGAGAGTCCTGAGTATCCTTCTCTGCGCTGTTTTCTATGCTCTTTGCCTCTTCACTCCCGTCTTTCTTCGAACGACGTGGAAAATTGAGGTGGGGGTTTAGATTTAGTGGGGGAGGATATAAGGGAGATATTGATCATGCATCCATGATGTCAATTGGCAATTCGCTATCTTATTCTGGTGTTGTTTATTCTTGGAAATGTTTTTTATAATACAGTCTGGAATTTTGTAACCATTTTTGATCCAGCCTGTGGTAATACAATCTTATTCATCTTATCAATTCAATTATTGAAAACCCTTATAATATTTATAGATATTATACCAGTTTTTCTCCTTTCTAGTTCATCTTGTTATGATTTTATGTATAATATAATATAAACTTAATGATAAACATAGCACCAGGAGCACAGATGATAGTAAAGATATAATTGTGCTAAACCTTGATATACACAAGAAGTGATAAGCCTTTCTAGCTGTCTCAGAGGTCAGTGCTACAAATTTATTTGATTTTATTAATTAATAACTGTAAGATTTGTAGTAATGTACAGATAGTAAACTTAACTCTTATTACAGTTTACTATCTTGTTGCTTGCTGGAAGGCCGTTGACATCATTAATCTCCATTTAAGAAACCCCTCTTGGATATATCAGGGTATGTTTCTTAATAGTATGGATATATGTGACTTCATTTAACTGTCAAATATGTAAATATAAATTATGGTCCAAATACCAATCATTGTTTATATTTGACAGGGTTCTGATTGTGGGATTCATACTTGAATCATTCTAAATCTTCTGTTTTGGGGCTTCATTCCTGAATCCGATTTCTGTTCCAGGGATTCAATCCTGAATCCGTCCTTTAAGCTGATACTCTTGAGTGAGATTCCTTAGTGAATCTTTTCTCGGTGCTATTTTGAAGTTGGAATTCATCCTGAATCTTTCTTCTTGGAGTTGTTTCGGAGTTGTGGTTCATCTGGATCCCTCTCC
>JABUQX010118177.1:25000-30794 GCA_015478945.1 Trachelipus rathkii
CAAAATCTCAAGATTTTCCACTTCCTCCTCAATGTCGTCTTCAAAGGACAAGAGATCCATATTACCTTTCAAAAAGATTAGGTGCTCAAAATTAAAAGCAGTTAAGGCAGACCTCTTTGCCCTCAAAATATCCCCACCAATACTAAATATTCGCTCTACAGCCGCAGAACTAGGGAGAGGTGTATTATATTTTATGAACAAGTTCAACAAATTCTGCCTAAGCAGAAAGGAAAGATGTCCTTGGTGAGAGGAGTGCTGGTGTTAGTTCACTTCCAGCAGTCCATTGCTAATTTAAGGTCCTCACCTAAATCATTCTGCCTCCTTTCTGAAATATTTTGACCACCCTGTCCACCCATAAGAAGGTCTATTTCGTCCAAGACTTTAGTAGAATCCATGAAAGCCTCGACTCCTGTAGAGTCGATGCTAATGCTACGTGTATCAGCTCTGTAACTACTCTATATATATATATATATATATATATATATATATATATATATATATATATATATATATATATATATATATATATATATATATATATATATATATAACATAATTTTATTTATATATATATATATATAGTTGCTTATAGTGTGCGTTAGTGACAGGTTGTGTTTTATCGGAGCTCCAATGGAATGTGTGTAGTTTATATCGTTTTGGTTATTTTTTTTTTAATTAAGTGTGTTTTGTATATTAAGTGATGCCCTGTTTTAAGTGGTTTTAACTATTATGGTTTTAATATGTGAAGAATCTGATGTAACCTTATAAAGATAAGTTATTCGTTTTTAATTTTTGAATTTGAAGCTTTTTTAGTTATGTTAGATACTTATAGTTAGTTTTTAGGATTGGGCAGTTGAAAGCAATACGTAGTTTAGCTAGTACTAGGTTATGTTTTTTTTATTTTTATTTTTTTCCTCGACTTCTTTTTAACTTAGTTTTTTGGCGTTTACGTATTTGAATATCCGTTATTATAATTTATACAGTTTTTAGCTTCCACTTTTTTAGTTGATCAATGGTATTTTTTTTTCTTTTTTGTATTCAATTTTTTTGAGAGTGTGAGAGTGTGCGAGCGTTTTTGAACTTTCTGGATTATTCATATTTTAGATATTTACTGTAAATATAGGTTTTAGCGTATTTTTAAAATTTTTAAAATTCCAGGTTTTAAATTTAGGTTTTAGCTTACGAATAACTTTATCCTCGTTTCTCTTTTGGGTTTTGTCTGTTTGTTTCTGTCTGTTGCTCTTTTTTGTTGTTGTGACTGTGTGTGCGTGTATGATGGCGGATTTGCGCAGGCGCGGGCTTTCATTTGACTTCACCAACATCCGTGGCTTGCACTCTAACTTTGCATCCGTGGAATACCACCTCTCTAACTCTAACCCTAATCTTTTGCTTTTGTCTGAGACCCAGATGGCTAAGAATTCATCCTCTAACTCGTTTAATATATCCAACTATAACTTATTTCATAATTTCCGTCTGAAGGGTGGAGTATGTGCCTATGTAAACATAAACACTCCCGTAACACGTCTCGTGAATCTTGAATCTCCTAACTTCGATGTTCTGTGGCTTAAAATCTTTCTTCCTTCTACTACAATAATCTTGTGCTTCTGCTACTGTTCTCCTAACAGAACAGATTTTCATGCCTTTTTGATTACCTTACTACTTCTCACGAGACTGTTATATCTTCTCATCCAAATACTGAGGTCCTCTATTTAGGGGATTTCAATGTACATAACACTGAATGGTTGGGGTCCTCTCATACTGATTTAGGTGGGAGGAGGCCGAATCATTCAGCATTCTCAACGATCTGGAGCAACTAATTAAAGAACCCACACACATTCCGGATCGTCTCAACCAATTCTTGAACACACTTGACCTATGTTTCACCACTAGTCCTTCTCTCTATAAATACACCACTATCGCTCCTCTTTTGTAAATCTGACCACAACCTTGTATCTTAAATTTAATACTTTCTCTCCAACAGCTCCATCTTTCCCTATGCGTTTTTCTGGCACTTTGATCGGGCCGATTGGGGGGCCTTGCGTTGCTTCTACGCTAACTATAATTGGAATGACTGCTTTGTCTCTGGTGACGCTTCGACTTCTGCCGATAAGGTAGGAGCTGTAATCGTTGATGGGATGAGCAGGTTCATTCCTTCTTCGACTAAATCTTTCTCTCCTCATAATCCATGGTTCGATCGTGCTTGTTCTCTGGCCATTCAGGCTAGAGACAGTGCGTATCAGGGAGTGGAAAAATTCTCGTTCTCCTATCACTCTTGCTAATTTCCATTCTCTAGAAATATCGTTGCAGGGATACTCTTCGACGAGCAAAGAAGCGGGCTTTCATCAAACGAAAGTGCGCTAACCTCCTTGGTTCTCCTACTGACAAATCTTTCTGGCCTCTTGCCAAAAACATCTCTAACAACTTCTGTAAATCTGAATTTCCTCATCCCTCTTATTCGATCTGATGGTTCTGTTGCTAATTCTCCAACTGAAAGGCCAATCTCTTCGGCCTCCTTTTTTCCTCTAACTCAACCCTGGACGATTCTGGCATTCCTCATCCTCCTCCTTCTCCTCTCAGGTGTCCTATGCATTTGCCTGTGATTACATTCGATCGGGTGCATGGGCTCCTGAAATCTACGAACGTTAGAAAGGCGGGTGGCCCGGATGGCATTCCTCCCCGAGTTTTGAGGGAGTGTGCTTCCGTGCTATCCCCCCCCCCCTCGTTCAACTATATTCTCTATGTCTCAATACTAACACTTTCCCTCAGTGTTGGAAGCACGCACATGTCCAACTTATTCCGAAAAAAGGAAGCCGCTCTGATCCTTCTAACTATCGCCCTATAGCTCTTACTTGTATTCTATCTAAGATCTTTGAAACTCTTCTCAATTCTCATTTCTTAGATCATCTGGAATCTCATTCACTTCTTTCCGATCGCCAGTACGCTTTCGGCGCTCGAGGTCTACTGGCAATATACTTTCCTATCTTACTGATTTATGGTTTTCCGCCCTTAGGAACTACGGGGAGACTTGCGTGGTGGCACTTGACATATCCAAAGCATTTGACCAGGTATGGCACGCGACACTGCTCTCCAAGCTCCCCTCCTTTGGGTTTCCTCCTTCTCTTTGCTTACTTATGTCTAGTTTTCTTTCAAATCGCTCAATATCGGCTGTTGTTGATGGGGCGACTTCTTCCTTTTCTGTTAATAGTGGTGTTCCTCAGGGTTCTGTCTTATCTCCTACTTTATTCCTACTTTTCATTAATGATCTTCTCAACTGCACATCTAACTCTATTCACTCATATGCCGATGACTCGACCCTTCATTCTTCAACTCATTTCAATTCTGCTCCCTCTTTTACTTCTAGAATTGCCTCTCGTCTTAATCTTTCCGATTCTATTCTCGCTGTCTGTCAGAATTCAGGTGCCAGCCCAGGCTTGCGAACTGGTAAAAGCCTAACTTTACAATCTCTCATGTTTATACCATTCCCTATCCTCGTTCACCGACGGTTCTCTCGTCTCTCCCTGTTGACAATATAAACATCACTTGGCCTTAACATAAACAAAAAAATGTCTTGGAAACCTCACATCACAATGGTTGCTAGGGCGGCCTCAAAGAAACTGGGAGTTCTGTTTAGACTGCGAGACTTTTTTTCCTCTTCTCAGTTGCTCAGCTATACAAGGGCCTCATCCGCCCTTGTATGGAGTACTATCTGTGGGGGCGGGGGCTCTGGTTTCATCCGGCTTTTAGATAGGGTCGAGTCAAGGCCAAAAGGCTTAAAGGCTTATAAATTGTCCCGTACTTTCCAGTTCACTTGACCCTCTATCTTTGCGGCGCGATGTTGGTGCTTTATCTCTTTCTATAGGTACCGTAGTGGCAGGTGCTCGAGGGAACTTATCACCCCGCGTACCACCACCTTTACGTCGCCCTTGTAGCACAAGAGGTGCTGTATCTGCACATGAGTTTTGTGTTGATATTGGTAACTCCAGACTAGTTCGCTGCAGTGCTTCCTTCTTTCCCTGCCACCTCTGTTCTGTGGAATTCTCTTCCATCTTCTGTGTTTTCCTGCTGAATTTAATCTCCCCACTTCAAGGCCTGCGTGTGCGCTCATCTGCGTAATTTGCGTTAGTAGTTCGATTCTGAGGCGTGTAACACCCCCTCCTTGAATAGGGCTCTGCCCGTGAGTGGTGGTGACAACTGTAAAAAAAAAAAAAAATATATATATATATATATATATATATATATATATATATATATATTTATATATATATATATATATATATATATATATATATATATATATATATATATATATATATACTCTGCGTCGCCCCCTGCTATTTATATATATATAACATATATATATATATATACTCTTTCATGTATATGTTAATCAGTTCTGTGTAAAACCCAAATATATATATATATATATAACATATATATATATATATATATATATATATATATATATATATATAACCTATATATTTATATATAAAAAAATATATATATATATATATATATATATATATATATATATATTTGGGTTTTACACAGAATTGATTTAGATATTGCCTAGTTATTATAGTAATAATATAATTAATTAAAGTTATAGATGAGGGTAATAGCCATTCAGTCTATAAAATCAATTTAAATGTTATTTATTATATATGGTACCTTTAAGGAGGTTGAGATTATTTTTGGAAGTTTAATTATTAAAAAACAATAAGTCTTAGACTAAAAGTATAATTAGTTATAAACTTAAAATAAAAATTATATTTCTTTATTATAACCAATAAGTAAACTATATTTTCATTTTTTAAAAAGGTGCGGAACAAAAGAGCGGAAACTTTTTTTGATCCGCACGTGCAAGTCCGCTAATTTCCTGACGACTTCGCACCTATTCTGGTAGTCCGCTCGGAGCGGACTAGCGGACTAGCGGACTAAAGAGCGGAAGTGCCCACCTCTGATCAGAGGTGGGCACCCCGCTCATTTAGGGGTAGTCCGCTAGCGCACCTCCGCACCTCGAGAAAACGTAGTCCGCTAGCGCTCCTCCGCACTTATTCAGACCATCAAACCTCCGCTATCGCAAGTCCGCACGTCCGCACGTCTCCCGCTAATAATGTACGACTTCACAAAAGATTTTAATATTAAATACTAAATAGTATATATCCTTACAAAAAATTTATTTATAATATATGAAAAATTGAATGAATATTTACAAAATCTCAAGATTTTCCACTTCCTCCTCAATGTCGTCTTCAAAGGACAAGAGATCCATATTACCTTTCAAAAAGATTAGGTGCTCAAAATTAAAAGCAGTTAAGGCTGACCTCTTTGCCCTCAAAATATCCCCACCAATACTAAATATTCGCTCTACAGCCGCAGAACTAGGGAGAGGTGTATTATATTTTATGAACAAGTTCAACAAATTCTGCATATGCTGAAAGGGAAAGATGTCCTTGGTGAGAGGAGTGCTGGTGTTAGTTCACTTCCAGCAGTCCATTGCTAATTTAAGGTCCTCACCTAAATCATTCTGCCTCCCTTCTGAAATATTTTGACCATCCTGTCCACCCATAAGAAGGTCTATTTCGTCCAAGACTTTAGTAGAATCCATGAAAGCCTCGACTCCTGTATAGTAGGGTCGATGCTAATGCCAATATCAGCTCGGCTATATATATATATATAAATATATATATATATATATATATACTATATATATATATATATATATATATACTATACTAACCCTATATATATATATATATATATATATATATATATATATATTATAATATAT
>JABUQX010118179.1:0-25000 GCA_015478945.1 Trachelipus rathkii
TCTGCTAACCATTTACTTCTCTTTTGCAATAAAGGGACATATTCTTTGATCCATCTTTTCCAAAACAAATCAGCAAGATACTGAACTTGTTTCCATCTTTTATATAAGTAGCAATCTTTATCTTGAAATAAACCTGGTGGGAATGTTATATTTCCTTTAAGGGTTAATAAATGATTTGGTGTCAAAGCTTCTAAGTTTTCTAAATCATTTGAAAATTCTGTTATTGGTCTGTTATTTATAATGAATTCTATCTCACAGAACAAAGTGTTCAAGTTATCATCTGTCAACCTTATTGGCTGTTCTAAGAGTGAAGATTGTAATATATTTCTTACAGTTCTAATGTGTCTTTCAAAATGACCTCCTTTATGAGAACTATGAGGGGGTTGAAATATCCACTGTATTTCTTTTTGCTCAAAAAACTTATTTACTTGCTTATTATTCCAAATTTTAACTTGTCCTTTTAATTCTTTGTTAGCTTTCACAAAGTTCAATCCATTATCTGATCGGATCAATTTCACATTACCTCTACGGCTGATAAATCTTCTTAGAGCATTGATGAAAGCATCAGTATCTAATGAATATAACATCTCTAAATGTATGGCTCTACTGCTTAAACATGAAAATATTAATCCATATCTTTTTTCTCTTACTTTCCCCCTTCCCCTTACTATAAGAAAAGGACCAAAGGCATCAATACCAATATTCGTGAATGGTGGTATATCACATTCTAATCTATCTTTGGGCAAATCTCCCATCAACTGCTGAGTTGGCCTTGTATGGAGCTTCCTACATATTATGCAATCTTTTAAAATCTTCTTAATACTTCTACTTGCTCCAATGATATAGTATTTCTCTTTTAAAGCATTTAAAACTGTTTGTTTTCCTAAATGCCCATTAATTCTATGGTAATGTCTCATTATTAACATTGTAACATGACTATTTGGCAAGATAATTGGATGTTTAAAATCATATGATACATCATTCAGATTTTTATTCCTCCCACCTACTCTTAATATTCCATTATCATCTATAAATGGTAAGAATTTTGCCAAAATATGCCTTTTTGGCAAGGCTTCTTTCTTTTTTATTTTGTATTGTATATCATGAAATTCTTTATTTTGTACATATTTGTAAATAGCCTTTTCTGCATCTTTTAATTCTGTAATTGTCATAGCACCTTTATTCCAGGTTTTTTTATGCAAATTTTCTTTAACTCTTAAAATCCATGCTACCTTTGTTTTTAATTTCATCCAATCTGAGACAGAATGTATGAGCTTGTCTGTTGAGCTTTCTTGGAGTTGTATGGCCATCACTGGTTTACTTTTTATAATTTCATCATTTTCATCATCTAATTTATTTTCTTTATTTTGCTCAGGCCATTGAGCTTTGTCTTTGTACAAAAATTCTGGACCAGTGCTCCATAGTTTATTGTTTACTCAAAAACTCATTAACAGATATCCCTTTACTATGCTTATCTGCTATATGTAGTTTAACCTGGTACAAATAATTCCATGGGCTTTATATCTGTTGTGATCCTGATATAGTTTAACTCTATTATGTGAGCAAATCTTTTAAAACCTTTTTTGGATTCATTTTTGATATATTGTAAAACAATTTCACTATCTGTCCAAAAATACTCTTTGTTTATGTTCATATCTAATTCATTTTTTAAAATTTGATGTATGTTGACAGCTAATTTGGCTGCACTCAATTCTATTCTTGGTATAGTTAACATCAAATTTTTATTTATGGTATCAATCTTGTTTTAGATAACACCAATGAACAATATATTTCATTATTCTCTCCAATGAATCTTATATATGCTACTGCTGCATATGCAATTTGAGAACCATCTGAAAAATAATGTAGTTCTACACTTTTATACTTTAAACAATTTGGATTATATGGCCTAGGGACTTGAAAATCATTTAACTTATTAACATCACTTAGCCATTTTATGTAACTTTTTTTTATATCTAATGGAATTTCATCATCCCAGTTAACTTTTCTATCGCATAAATTTTGAAATATCTTTTTAGCTACTAGTAGCACTGGGGACTAATAAATCCTAGTGGATCATATATGGAAAAATGCAACTGAGTATACTTCTTTTTGTCAAATTTTTATTTTGTATATCTACCCTAGCTTTCATTAAATCTATTTCTGGGTCGCGCAACTAAGCCTAAAACTTTTTGGTGAAGGCAATTTATCTAGAGGATAAAGCTTAATTTCTTTAAAATCTTACTAAAGTCTTGTTATCTATTTTTCTAAAAAATTCCTTTGAATTTACTAGCTCTTGATGCAGAATTAAAAAACCACTAATTTAAAATTTCTTTAACTTCTTTATAAAACTGCTACAGCTCAATTTTCTGATTTCACACCATGACTTTAAACATCATACAACAATAGAAATTTCTAATGTATGGTATCTTTGGCTAAATTACTGATTTTTTCTTGCTTTCAATTACATTTGTGGTTTGTTTCAAAATAATTTGCTAATAGAAGGAAGAAGCTCAACAACTTTCCAAAATATAATGAAGCTTTAAACCCTATATTCTTCTGGAGTTTATCTAAATTACCCAATCAGGAAACCAATAAAGAAGCGCCTGATAATCTTTATCTTTGTCAAGTACCTGTATTTGATAAAAAATCTTCTCTATATCTGCTATGAAAGCATATTTCTCTTTTCTGAACCTTAAAAGGATGCCTTGTAGGTTAGAAATATAATCTGGACCTGTGAATAAACTATTATTTAAAGAAATACCATTGTATGGCAAAGCTGCATTGAATACTACTCTCAATTTTTTCTTTTGTGGATGGATTACACTATGGTGTGTTAAATAGAATCTGTCATTGTTTAATAATTCATGTTTCTCAACTTTTTCTGCAAAATTTAGTTTTAACATTTCATCTATGTTATCACAATATTGTACAAAATATTCTTGGTCTTTTAAAAATTTACTTTTTAATGAGAACAGTCTTGCTAATGCTTGATTTTTGTTATTAGGAAAATGCTGATTTTCTTTTTTAAATGGTAACCCCACTTGAAATTTACCTGTAATTGTTCTTTGTAATGTATTTTCAACCTTATTCTTCCACTTCAAATCTTCTACACTTTCACAAACTTGCTCAGGATTCTTTTCAGAAAACTCTCTTAAGCAATATTTTTCAAGTAAATTATCATCTTGTTCTTGTATTTGTGTTTTATGACATCTTAAACTCATGAAAGCTGGTATACCATCTGGTGTCGAACCTTGTAAAGCCCATCCAAATAAATACTTAACTGCAAAGGGAGAGTTATAATGATGACCTTCTACTACTTCTATTGGTTTTAACAATTTACTCTGGTTCATTCCTATTAATAATCCAATTTTTGATTCTATGAAGTTGAATGGCACATGATTCAAGTATTCTAATCCATTTATATCTTTGATAGATGGACTTTCTTCCATTTTAAAGGGCCATTTTTCTTTGCAGTATATATTATTTATGGTTTCAGATTTCCTCATCTCAATATCATAGATTTCTAGATTATTTAAAAATATATGTTTTTATTTTTAGTTGTCCTATACATGGTTAGTATATCTATATATCTTTCTGAGGTTTCATATATGACATACCTAGTTCTGCAGCTAAATTTAAGTCTCATAAAACAATGCTGAGAATATGGTATCTAGACCTCTGTATGTCTTAATCATTTAACCTTTACCTTTTAAGCTTATTTAACTGGGTACTTGCAGGGTAAAATAGCTTTTATTACTTACTTTTTGTCCTAAAGGTTTTTGTTTCATTACTTTCCCTGATATCTTTTTGACTCATAACTTCTTATCTTTATCCCTAATTTCACAGTGAGTGCTGCTGGTGAGATATTTGAACCATCCTGCTCTTTGGCATTATCTTTTTCTCTATGCCAGAAATGTTAAATGTTGCTTATTACATCTTTCACATTTTTTCTGGTCTTTTACAGGTACTACTAAAATGATTTGATCTGAGGCACTTAAAGCATAATTTATTGTCTTTAATGAACTTTGTTATTTCATCTTGGCTTTGTTTTTCTAAAATTTTGCATTTATTTATACTATGATTGTCTTTTTTTACAAAAATTGCAAAAACTGTGATTTATTATTTTAATTACTACTACTTTTACTACTACCATAATTCCTTTTATTGTCATTATTATTATTCATTTATTATTATTATTATTTATTATTAATTATATTAATTAATTATTAATTATTATTATTATTATTATTATTATATTATTTCTATGGTCATTATTAATTTCTTTTTGTTATAAGTGACTTACCTTTTTCACTTTGTAATTTGGCTTGTTTGGGTTTTGTACCAATGCCAAGTTCTCCAAATAGAGGTGTATTCATGATCCTTGCTTCTTTTTCAACAAACTTTGTAAATGTACTAAAGTTTACCTTTTTATTTTCTTCATACATACTATCAACTTTATATCTCCACTTATCACGTTGTTTGTATAGGGAAGTTTTTTAACTATTCTATAAATAGCACCAGTAGAATTCAATTCATTCAATGGAGTAATATTTTCCATTGCATTATTAATAGCATCTAAAAACAAAGAAAAATCTGCCATAGCTTCACTATCTTCATTCTTAATTTCATTCCAGTCTTCTAGCTTTTTTAGGTATGTATTAGCAATAACTTGTTCATTTCCATATTGTTTCTCGAGTTTTTCTATTGCCTTTTTATAACTTATATTTTCATCCAAATGCATACAACTTCTTACTATATTTTCTGCTTTACCTTCTGTATACTTGATTAAATAGGAAAGCTTGTTCATTTCATTTTCACATTTTCCTTCTATATTGGTTTTAAAAACTAGCATAAAATCTTTAAATTTAGTTGGATCCTTTCCATTAAATATTTCAGGCTCACATGTTGGAAGAGGATTATTAATAGGCCTACTCACTTCTAACTTTTGTTTTAAAATTTCTACTAATTTAGACTCCTGATTATTATTTATTTCAGTTTGTGTTAAATTTACATTTTTATTTTCATTTTTTACAGAAGTATCGCTAATACTGAAAATTGGACTTTCTAATTTTTGTTCAATTTTTATAAGACTCTGCTCTAGATTTTTTATATGACTACTATGTTGGTACAAATCCAAACTTTCTTGTTCCCTTTTCTTTGCCAAGTATTGTTCATGTTCTTGTAATTTTATTTTACTTTTTTCTATCTCAAGTAACAAAGATTGGGCTATTGCACTTTTTGAACTAGCTACACTTGCTTTACTCACTTTACTTGATACATTACTAGCACTGTCTTGTGGCCTAATCTTTGGTTCGTATTTACTCATATATTTTGAAATATCACTTTTTAACTCATAATATGGCTTTAGTTTTAATGTAAGCCACTGCTGTATTTTATCTGCCTCTACAGATTCTGTAATTAATTCGCTACAAGTGTTTTTGAGAGATTCGACCTTTGCATCTAATGTTAATTCATCGGCTTTTATTTCATAGCTTAAATCTAAGTTATTTAAGAAAGCATGCCATAATTTGCCTTTAATAATGTTAATTTTAAAGGTAACCGCTGCTAATTTTCCTGAAGGAACCTTAAAACCTCCTTCAGTTGTTTCTATTTCATCTTGATTGTCGATATCTTCTATTTGTTCGATATCGCTCATTTTTTTTTTGTTATTATTATTATTAAAAACTAATAATAAAAAAAAAATATTAAAACTAAATATTTATCAAATTCATTCACTCATAAAGGAAGGATGTTATTTTTCAACACAATTTATATATACAGATAAATTTTATATTTCGTATATGAAAGTTTACCTGTATATATTTTTTATTTATTTTATTATTTTTATTTTGCTATACTTATTTATACTTATTGTCAATCGGATGACGATCATTCCTCACATGTGACAGCTTTGTGTTCTTCATCCAAGCTTCTAATTAGAAGAACTTTGTAGAAATCCTTTCATCAGTGGTTTGTGATACTCGGTTCGAATTGTGAATTTTATTTAAACATCGTAGATATATTCGAACAGGTTCTTCTAATTATCAGGTTTTTCTTATGTATTGGGCTTTCTTTAGCTTTTATTCTAATTGCAAGCCCTTTATCTTGCCCCACCTTGTATTCTGATTTCCTCAGCAATTTTCTCTGTGTTGCAATCAATTTTTGCTTTTCTACATATCTAATATTTTGGTTATTTTTTGTAACCATAGTTGATGTTCACATAGTATGAATAGTAATGAATTTTCTTTAATTTTCCTTTTTATTTTTTTATTATTATTTATTTTTTTTTTTTTTTATATTTTAAATACAAAATATAACATATATATATATATATATATATATATATATATATATATATATATATATATATATATATATATATATATATATATATATATATATATATATATATATATATATATATATATATATATATAAAAAAGTCATCAAAGATTAATCAAGAGTAAAGCTGCTCTCATTGTAAATAAGTGGCTGCAGGCAAAATCGACAGACAGCCTGTCAGACCTAGCTTTTTAACAATGAGAAGGGGTGCTAATTGATCTCTTTATAAGGTACAATACTGCAATGCCTTCTAGCGCTGCGGTGGAGCGATTGTTCTCCCTTGGCAAAGATAACTACAGAGCCAAGAACCAAGAGGAATTCTCTGTCAGATGAAACTTTAAATATGCTCATGTTTTATGAAAGGGAGCATACAAATGCTGCAGAAGGCCAGAACCTAGTGTTTATATTTTTATATTGATAAATTGTAATTAACTAATTCTTTGATTTCATTTCAAATCCTTTATTAACCTTTAATCTTTGGCTTTTTAACAATACATTATAATCAATAAAATCGAGCAATAAATTAGAATCAAATTTTATTTAATAAAAAAACAGAGAAGCAAAGGGAAAAAAATTTAATTATTAATAATGATTCCAAAAGTTTTACAAGTTATATAAAGCAAGTAAGCAACATTCCCATATTTTCTGGGTACGTGTCGGTAAAGAAAAATTAAAAATTTTATATTATAATCTAAAAAATAGGTGAAAAGATGTAATGTAATACAATTTGTTTGTTAAACATTTTCTTAAAAAACCAAAGTCGTTTTTTTTTTTTTTAAACATTTTATTTTTATAAAATTGTTCATTTGTTTTTATATATTTATCGGTTATCGCCTTATCGGCGATATTTTTTATCACGAGTTATCGATATCGGTTATCGATGATAAGGTTTTCGTTATCGATTTATCGGTTATCCCGATAACACATTTTTCGTTATCGTGCCACCTATGTGTGTAATATATATATATAATATATATATATATATATATAATATATTATATATATATATATAATTATATTATATATATATATATATATATATAATTATTATATATATTTATATAATATATATAATATATATATATATATATATACTATATGGGCGGTAGGCAGGGGGGTGCAGTATATTCACTTGCCCCCCCCCTAAATCTTGGCGAAATAAAAAACTGAATCTTATATGTTTGCCAGACGACGTTTTCTTAAGGGTTTATTAGTAGAAAAAACTGAAAAGATACATCAATCGATAGATAATGAAGTAGTAACTACGAATTAATACGTATTATAACATACATTTTATATATATATATATATATATATATATATATATATATATCTATATAATATATATATATATATAGATATTATATATATATATAATATATATATATATTATATATATATTTATATTATAAGTTTTAATGTTTTTTTTTCGTTTTCCATTTGGCTTGAAGTTAACTAGCTGTGTGCTTTTTATACAGCTAAGCTTCTTCAGACAGTATTCTCCGCTGCAACTCTCAGTATGTAGATAGCATTTGGCGGCTGATAAAGCTGCTATATATATATATAATATATATATATATAATATATATATATATATATTATAATATATATATATATTATATATATATATATATATATATATATATATATATTATATAATATTATATCCCTCAAACCTTGCCCACCCGCCTAAATGAAATCCCTGCTACGCCCATTATATATTATATATATATATATATATATATATATATATATATATATATATATATAATATATATATATATATATATATTATATATATAATATTATATTATATATATATATATAATATATAATATAATTCTTGCTTATTGCTTATTTTCATACTCTTCGAAGGATTGTGGATTTTGCATTTTTGACAAATTTTTAGAAAATTATTTGAAGAACATTTGCTGGAATAGTGAATTCGAAAATCAAATTTTGAAATATGTTAAAGATTTTTAAAAGGAAAAAATCATTTACAGTGTTAAAGAGTCAGTGCAAATTGTGGTATAGTAACAGAACTAATTAATTGATGGAATTTATAAATATTAGAAAAAAAAAGACTTTATTAGTTTTAAATAAAGTAACAGGAAAATGGATTTAGCTGCTTATAGGAGAATTAAATAGGAATGAAATCAATCAGGATTTGGAAGCAAACTTGGAAAAATGTGTTTAATACACACTTTGCTTCAGTATATTCACAGGTGAAAGAGTCGATGATAGTTTTCGAGTAAATGATAATTTTCAGTTTAAGAGTGATGAAGAACAGTTGTAGAAGATTTTGTTTATCATCAAATTGAGGTTGAAGAAATTAGGAGAAACTTCTTGATTATATTGAGCAACAGCTTTTATAATCCCTATTCTCATACCTAGGAAAGATCCGAAGATAATGGACAACCAAAGAGCAAATTTGATGATCCGTCATACTTGAAAATTAATAAAGAAAATGGTTGCTTGCTGCCTTCTCCCTGTTCTGGAGAGTTGCAAAACTTTCTCAAACTTCCAGTTTGGTTTCCGCAACATTCGTTCGACCGCAGAACCCTTGTTAAGACTGGACCTTAAAATTCGGGAAGGTTTCTCAACTGGCCGGATGATTCTTGGTGTCTTTTTTTACCTTGAAAAAGCATAACACAAAATGGAGAACTGGGGTTCTCCTTCAACTCCACACTCTCGGTTCCCAGAGACAGCTTCTTCTCTGTATATAGTGTCATCTTTCAGACAAATCCATCCAAGTCCGGTGCTCGTCTTTACTCTGGATGAAGGTGTTTCGCATAGCAATGTCCTTGGTGTATTATTATTTACTACTCATGATTTAGTGGCTTCGTTACAACCATACCAGCGACTGATAGTAGAAGACAAAAAATCGTTGGCATATATATATATATGATATATTATATAATATAATATATATAATATATATATATATATAATAATCTATATATAATATATATATATATATATAATATATATATATATATATATATATCCGGAATGGGTATTGATTTCTTATTCCGGGGGTGTTTTATGCTCTGATATACAACCTTTGCTGGCATAGCGACGAGAACCAATACCGATGAGTCTTTGTGTGCCTCCTCCGACCCCCAACACGTGCATGTGCATTTGTTGCTCATTCGTGCATTAGCATTTGTCACATATATTATCTTTTTTCAACCTTCATCCTTTCCCCTCATTTTTCATATCAATTTTCTGTCTTTTCAATCCACCTTCTTTATCACAGTTTCTAAGTTTTTTTTTTAAATTCCTACCCATCAGTCCCTTTAAATATTTGTATGTGGGTTGTCCTCCCTTCTTTCCCGTCACAGCCCCTTGGGCTATCCGGTGCCTCTTCCCGCATAGGTCTTCAGCTCACCTCACACTTCTTTCCCGTGGATGAGGATACAGGAGAAAAACCGGTCCTTTAGCTCTTCTTTGATCGGGCCACCAATTGTAGGGAACCTGAACCTCAACTAACCACTGAGGAGGCTGTTCTGCACTTTGGTGCATAATCTCGGGTTTTACGTGAAGATATAAGGTGCCGTGTGGTGCACGGGGGAGGGGGTAAACCGCCGGCGTATAGTTCCGGGAGGATCTTCACGAGGCCACATTCACAGCCTATCCTATGGGGTGGGGTCCGGGAGGTTGTGTGGGTCTCTGGTCTGCAACCTGTTGTGGGGAGAAAGATTACCTTTCCTTATGAAATATGCGTCTTTGCAGCCCATCCTGTTATTTACTTTTATGTTTCATTTGATTTATTGTTCATAAATGAAGACGAAGTTTGCAGTTTAAATTTTTTTTATGGAAAAGTCTATTAAAGAAAACACGTTACTAAATCAAGGAGAGCTTAATACCAACAATTACCATCCGCCGGGTTCCCAGCCTGACCCCACCTTGGTCCCTACTTCTAGAACAGCAGGTACTTTCGCTTTTCTTCCTTCTCCTACACCTGAGGGTACTTTGCATAATTTTAGCGATTCTTCGACTGGTATGACCCTAACACCCCAGGTGCCCAAACGGTCAGGGTAATCCCGCAAAGATGCCCCCCCATCAAAGTCGTTCTCATTCGTTTATTCCATATGCTGCTTCTCTCCAGGAATGGTAGTTGAGGCATGATTCCCGATATATTACATATTGCGATCCACTAACACCAAAGCTTTTACTGAACAAAGAACCATTCTTCTTAGCGATGCACTTGAAGAAACTGTAGGAGTTGAAGACCCTCTAGTTACATTAATGAGAAACTGGTCCCTTCTTGTACAAGCTGCTAACCGGAATCAAAGTACTATTTTGTCATCCTTAACACCTCTCGCAAACATTTCTCCTATTTCTACTCCTGATGAAATAAGAAACACATCTAATTTATTCTTTTGAACAGAAAGACGAAGATACTACTGTCATTTAAAAAAAAAAACAGCAGGAAAGATTTTCCGTTACAAATATTTATAGATTTCCCCCTAGCAGGTACTCGCCTTACACTCTAAATCCTCGTTTACTGCCGACCTTTAATACCCTTCATCCACCTTCAAAGGTGAAAATAGAGTTCACAAGTTACAGTGTTCGCACGTTTATTCCTCGACCAAGACGTTGCTTTAAATGTTAACGGTTTGGTCATCCCTAAAATACTCTAGGAGACCGAATGACATATGCCCAGCCTGCGGAGAATTATTTCACATTCCCTGTAAAAATACACCACACTGTAAAAACTATGAAAGACCCCACAGTGCTGCTTCCTTAAATACCCGTCTTACCTGTTTGAACAGGAGGTCTTGGAGTTATGTACCATACATAAATTGAGCAGGAGAGATGCCACACGCAGCTCAATTAAATATATCCTACAAGGCATAGGCATTCTTATGCTACAATTACAGCAGCCCCCATGCCCTCTCTTGTTAATTTACTGATACAACTCCTTCCCAGTAGAACTCCTCTCCCAAATCTCAGCGAAATTCAGGCAATTACTGTAACCTTCCTGCCTGGATTGCCCACACTACTGACTTCTCAAATAGTACAAAAGCAGCCCTTGATCCAATCTCCCGTCCAAATGCCATCAACCCCCTATCCGAGTACTTAGTTTTTCAACAAACCAACAATGAAATTAAGTTAGTTCATCCAACACAAAACTTGGAAAACATTTCTTGCCAAGACACACTGCCCCATACCTACCCAATAGGTTCTCCAAACTCACGCAAGAGGACTGTCTCTGTCCCATAATACGCATTCCACTATTACTCAAATTCCTGAAAAAAGAATGTCCCCTAAACTCAAAGATAAGAATAATCCCCAAGCTAAAGATTATTCGTTAAAATACAAGGCATCCGAATTTCTAAACCAAAACACACTAACCCTAGACGTAAAAAATGCAACTCAGAAGACCTCCCCATAAGTCTATTCCTGAGACAAAAGCAATGACTTCAATAGATTGCACCCAAACAATCACAGCCAATCGAACAACCAACCAATCAACCCCATGATAGTTTGCAAGATTACTCCAGCTCTTCTGAATTCTCCTATAACTCTTCCGAATTTCTTATCTCAGCACTCCCTAAAGGATTCTATGCCTTAGCGGATGAAATGGATAATAACTCCCAAATAGAGCTTGATGTGATGACCCACATCTTTCTAATGCTTCCTGCGCTTCCGAGAGATGCGAATGGAAAACCGTCCAACGTAAACGCCGCAAATGATCTAAGTGTTCTGGATCTTTTGGAGGCACGAAAGAGGGCCCAGAGGTCTCTATTCTTAACTAAAATTGTCCAGTCTTCCAAAATCATTCGCATGATAACTTACTGGTAAAATCTCCAGTATTAGACTTTGTCAACCCAATGAATCCTATATTGGATTCCAATATCGCAACCCCAACACCTTTTCATAAAAATGGCACCTTTTTGGTGACACCTTCCTGCCCCGTTTCCATGGAAACAGCCCCATATCTCCCACACATTTCTGAACCTGCTTGCTTGGCAAGATACTCATTTTGTTCCCATTTCTAAACATTAGCATTTTGGTTGCTCTTCCAACGATCATCCAAATTCACACAATAAGATGGACTTGGTTGAACTCAATTTATCTCGCATTCATGGCGAAGCCCCTTCCCAAAAGCGGCCGTACAACCTAAATCCCCTTCTTTTTCCCTTTTTTGGGGTTTTATTCAAAAAACTATCCTTTACCAACCAGGATTTGTTGCCCCTCCTCGTCGAGACCCACGTCTCAGCCTTTCCTCTCCATCCGAATCCACCTCCAACATTACCCCTAGCCAAATAGAGACAAAATTTTTTTTGTCCTCAAAAAAAAAGAAAACCCCAATCCCTTCAAAAAAACATAATATTAATAACAACATAGCATGGTCACCTTCCTTCAATGGAATTGTCGTGGCTACTAATATAATTTTGAAGCGCTTGTTCAACTAATAAACACATGTACACCTAAGTGCATATGTTTCCAGGAACTTTGAGTATGTCATCGCGACTTCTTTCAACCGTCGGAATATAAATCTCCGCTAACCTCTATAGAAAGAGGTGACAATGATAGGGGAGGTTCGGGAATACTCATTCATAAATCTGTTCCCCTATTCTCCAGTCCTTCTTCAAACTAGACTTCATGCAGTGGCAACAAGGATTAATTTTTCCCACCGATCTTACTGTCTGCTCGATCTACTTGGCTCCGAGTAGTAAATTTACTAAGGTCGACTTAGATAATCCTTTTAAGCAGCTCACTACTCCGGCTGTTATACTAGAGACTTCAACCTCCGCCACCCTTTATGGGGCAACTCTGTCACCTCGTCATAGTCAAAGATCCTTGTAGATCTTCTAACACTCTTTTCCTTGGGATGCCTTAACACAGGACTCCCTACATATGAACATTTAGATACACACACTTTTTCCTGTATTGATGTTTTCTGTTGGTCCCATTCCTTTATGGATCGATTTACCTGGTCCCGCTTTGATTATTTATACGGCAGTGATCGTTACCCAATAGCTTTAAATGAGCCTGTACCGAGCCCAATTTTAAAATCTAACTCCAGCTGGCGTTATGACAGAGTCGAGTGAGCTCCTTTCTATCAGGCCACAGCTATCCCACTTTCTCTCTTCACTAAGCGGTTTCCGACTGTTGATGATGCCTTTCACTTTTTCCAGCAAGTTGTCATCACAGCACCGGAAGTTTGCATTCCGCAATCTTCCGCAGGCAGGAGGTCGGCAACCCCTTGGTGGTCCCGATCTAACCGGGAGAAGAAAAAACTCTACAGGCAATACAAAAGGACCCGTACCAGAAATTTTGCATTCGGGTCTCGCAAGTAGTGGGGGTTTGACCCTTGGTTTGGGGGCTCTGAACGGCCCATTACAAATGTCATTGCGTCCTCCGGCGTACTGGCCTTTGGCCTGCACGTTGCGTGGCTCGTGGGCTTGTGGCTCTTCTCAAAACATAGTAAGTTGATTTTACTGACAGAGGCAAATAGATGTAAGTGCAAGCATTTCAATCTAAAAGGACTACCTAGCCGTGAGTCAATCTCTCCATCCCACGACTCTTGTCGGGGCGAGTCTAAGATTCAACCCATATTTTAAAAGGGATAATATAGAAAGAATTTTGAAATTGACGCAATTTTATAATAATAGAGATGGAATATTACTTGATATTGGATTTAGGGCAGTAGTAGAGGTAGCACAGCAGTGGTAGGATCTCCCGTCCATTTAATGCCGTTAGTGAACTTTTTTCCTCCACATCAAAATATAGAGCATTGGAATCTTTCTTTGATTATGTCCCGTGCCCCCAGTGATTAATGTTGTTTAACGATTGGATAGTTTGCAGATACTAATTTGCATACACTTTGCCAACATTTGCCATCGGAAATAATTTAATGCAGGAAAATGAGGTTCGAAAGATTTTAAAAGTTAAGATCATATAATTACTTTAAGATATTTTATTTTTAAATACAATCCTGGTTATAAGAAACTTAATGAAAACAGTTCGACATGTTTAACATTATGAAAAATATACAAAGGCAAGAATGTCTTCAGAAAGTAATATAATAATTAATATAGTGGAATGATAAGATAATAATATAATAATAATATATAATAATAATAATAAATAATAATAATAATAATAATAATAATAATAATAATATAATCATAATAATATAGAAATAACAGCAATCTAATGCACAACAAAAACAAACAATAAAATAATATACAATACAATAATAATAATAAAACAATTTAAATAAATAATAAACAAGATAATTAATATAATATTAATAATAATAATAATAATAATAATAATAATAATAATAATAATATAATAATAATAATAATAATAATAATAATAATATAACAATAATAATAATAATAATAATAATAATAATAACAAAAAATCTTATTATCATTTTATTATTATTATTATTATTATTGATTACTATATATTGTATTATTATTATTATATTATTATTATTATTATTATTATTATTATTATTATTAAATAGATATTGTCACAAAAATTATTATTTTCATTATAATAATTTTTCTGTATTATATCTTGCAATTCAATCATCCTTCTGTTTAGTGTTGGCCGTCACATCTGACAAAAATCACTTTCCATGTTATAAATATATATAATATATATATATATATATATATATATATAATATATGTTATATATATTTATATATATATATATATTATATATATATATATATATATATTTATTATTATATATATTAGTATATATATATATTATATATATATATATAGTATATATATATTATATATATATATATATTATATATATATATATATATTATCATCACCCACCTTCTCTCCCAAGACTGAGGGTAGGTGCGTAACATGCACCGAAAACAGAAAAGTAGTAGAACAATATGACGTAGTCGAAAAGAAGCCCAGCTTTACCGCGTCCCTTTATACCTATTAGTGAGAACTCGTCGCAGTCACAAAATCCACTCCTAGAGCTTCACGGGACCGCGACGGACCCTCATATGGCCATCTCGTTAATGTAGGGTTCATCCCTTGGCCCTTGTGGGCCACAACCACACCCCCCTTCACAAAACCCCGCCATTGACTCCTATCGTGCACCTTTCTTCTAGCCTCTGCCAAACTCAATATTTGTCTCCTTCAGGTATTCCCTTTAACTCACTATCCACTTTTTCTTCGGTCTCCCAGCCGGTCGATTTCCAGCACATCTCACCACTATCATCCGCGTTGATCACCGACTATCAAAATCCATGCTTTCCTCACATGACCCAACCATCTCACGTACTTTCATTTATTTCTCTCATTTCCCCTTCTTTCACTACCACATTCTATCAACTCTCTATTTACGTTCATTCCTCATTTATCAATTCTTTCTCACACATAACACGTCTCTAAGATTGTCCATCTGAACACATTGTACTTTAGATCTATACCTCTTATTCCAGACCACAGTCTCACTACTATACAACATATCTTCATGTAGAAACTTTAGCGCACGCAAGACTTAGTCCCTTTACATCACCAATAATTTAATTGCCCAGCCCTCCTGCCATTTCACTAACTTTCCTGCGTACATACTCTCTCATCCGTTCCCTTTTCATTCACATTTTCCTAATATTTAAAACTCGGATACATCACTTTTTCCAGCTGATTACCATCTAACATTAACTTTACACAGAAGCTATCCTCACTCAAAACCATAATCTTACTCTTATCTAACGTTTCTCACTTTCACCCCTCATCTTAACATCACCCCTGGCCAATCTCTACCATCTCTCAAACCTGCTCTTCAGATTCGTCACACAAACCAAATCATCAGCGCATAATAGGTAGGGCACCCTCCACTCTATTCTATTCTCCATCATTTTAACATCATTCTCTAATTCTTTCATAACCCCATCTATATACAAATATAAATATACAAGGAGACATAACACATCCCTGCCTCACTCCGCCATTAATATGAGACCAATCACGTTCGACTCCATTTATTCTTACACACTCTTCACTATCCTCATACATACTTTTGATTTCATTCCAGAAGCCCTACCAGTAACACCATATATCACTATCAGCCTGCCATAAGCTTCCCCTATTAATCCTAGGCTCATACGCCCGCTGCAAATCCATAAAACTTAAATACAATTTAGGTTTTATGGATTTGCAGAAGGCGTATGATAGGATTAATACGCCTGCCTGCTGCAAATCCATAAAACCTAAACACAATTTATTCCTCTTCTCTCTCATTTTCTCAATCATTTGTTTCAAATTGTAAAGATTTTTCCACATATCCTACCACTTCTAAATGCACCTTGCTCTTCACCATCAGTCCTTCAGTCACTCGACGAAACTCTTTCGACCAAAATATCAGCATATATCTTTCCTACAACACTCAAAAAACAAATTCCCTATAATTCCTACAGTTACCCATATCTCCCTTACCCTTATATAAGGGTACTATTACTGCTCTTCTCCAACCCCTCGGAACTATAACCCCAACTTCCAAATCCATTCAATCACTTTCTAGCCTCCGTTCATGATCATTTCACCAGTAATTTCATCTATACCTGCAGATTTACCATTCTTCACCTTTCTCACTCTACCCCTACCTCCTCCCCCTACTAATGACCTCATCCCAAAATACCTATTCCTTCTTGCACCATCAAACCCACACACATTCACTATCACCCCTTCATTACAGCCAGTGTTATGCAGATTTTTGAAGTGTTCCCTCCACACTCCCCTCACGTCAATTTCATCAGTTACGAAAACATCATCCCTATTCATTATTCTAAGCAGATTCCCCTTATTTCAATTCTTAACCTTTCGCGCTTCCTTCCAGGAGAGCTTCCTACTTTCTTTCTTAACATTTCATACTTCCTTCCAAACTGTTTCATTTACCTCTTTTTTTCTCCTACGTATGCAGATTTTAGTATTCCTTTTTTCCTACTTATATAATTCCAAACATCTTTCTTTTGAAACTTCATTATTGGCTTTTAATACATTCAACCACGCTTCTTTTTTACTTTTAACCGCTTGAATCACCTCTTCATTCCACCACTCACTGTTAGCATTCTTACTTTCTACTAGCAACAATCCACATACTTCTTTGGCACCACTAAAAACCTCTTCCTTCATTTGGTTTCAGATTTGTTCAGTTTCAACTTGTTCACATTCAATTGATTTAATTGAAGCACTCTTAAATACTTATCCTTTTTACCATATTGACTTAACTTCTCACTCTTAATTCTACCCACTTCCTTCCATATCACCTTCCTCTCCATCCATACCCCTACTAATTTATTTTTACATAAAACAACCTAATGATCAGATAATCCCATTCCTAACCCCCTCACTTGATTTAACCAACACATATCTTCACGTCTTCTTCACCAAAACTAAATCAATAATACTTTTCACTTCGATACCATCTCTGCCTACACTAGCTCTAATATACTTATGTATACTTTTGTGTTTAAAGAAAGTATTACCTGCACACATACCTCTCTCCTCACATAAATCAATCACCTTCCTATAATTCTCATTTTCTCCTGACATCCCAAAGCCACCTGTTATACTATCCCTTTTAGGTGACCCAGCACAATCAATCTGAAGTTCCTACTCACCTCATCAAAAGCATCATTCAGATTATCCCAGAAAATCGCACTCTCTTCAACATTACCCTTAGATGGACCATAAGGGTAATGTTGAAGAGAGTGCAACAACATTAACATTATGGTCCATCTAAGGGTAATGTTGAAGAGAGTGCGACATTACCCTTAGATGGACCATAAGTCACAACCACACATACCTTGACCTTTTCAATCTTAAATTTAAACATTAGAATTCTAGTACTCACATACACAAAATCTACCATAGCTCTGTACCACAAGTCACTCATCAGAATTGCAACGCCTTCTTTCCCCCTCTTATTCTTCCACCACATGCAACCATACACATTTCACACCCACACCACTCATTTTCACCGTTTCCTTTCATCTTTGTTTCAGCCACAGCGAGCAAATCAAATTTGCCTTTTTTAAATACATCCATCACCTCTCTCCTCTTCTCCTCAACGTTTATTCCTCTGATATTCCATGTACCCATACGATTCATACATTTTCGCCGAAAGATAGAAGACCGTTTATATATATATATATATATATATATATATATATATATATATATATATATATATATATATATATATTATATAGTGTGTGTATTAATATAGTTATATAATATATATATAATGTCTCCTCTGGTGGACAAAGGCCGGAGTCCCATCAAATTTCACCAGAGGTCGGGATGTTCCCAAATAACAGACAATTTAAAGGCTGACATGCCCTGATTTACGACGTTTGAAAGTATGCAGGTCAAAGGTAGTTGGTAGGATAGATAAAGGAAGTGTGTTCCAGACTACCAGTGGAGTATAGGCAAGATAGAGCATAGCGGTTAAGTCTGGGGTCAGATAGTTTGGTAAAGGAAGGATGAGACTGTGTAGAATATCATGTTTCACTAGCCCTCCTCAAAGGAAGAGATATGCGACTTAAGAGTTCGGAAGAGCAGTGTCCATTGTAATAGTGATAGAATAAAGAGATTGGAAAGAATTCGTGAGAGCGAAATATGATGCTAGTACCAAATGGTCGATGGGGAAAATGATCGACAGGTCAAACGGTCGACATTTCTCTAACGAATCCAACAAAACTTAACTTAACCTAACTTAACCTAACCTAACCTATCCTAACGCCTGAGGAGGGCTGTACGGGAAATTTTTTTTGATGTCCTGTCAACCATTTGGGCTCGTCCCCAGAAATATTTGGTAGGTAAAAAGCCCTACACTACACTCTTCAAATCGAGCTGTGTGAGCAGATCCTCCCTAGACGTGTGATGCGTACTCCAAATATGGGCGAACAACACCCCCATAAAGCAAAAATAATTGGAGAATTGTGAAGAAATTTTAACGGCTCCTCAGAATACCAAATCTCTTCGAAACTTATTTTGAAAGAGAAATAATATGAACCTTCCATGAACGATGACGAAACTGAGATCGAAATACATTGTTCCTCTGTATTCAGCCTGCAAATCTTATTTTTCCGTTTAACTAATACATTATATTCAACGGACGTTATTTTCTTTTTGTAAGCCACCTAATCCATATTATATTTTCTTTTGTTTAAAGTTGTTATTTTTTTCAGAAAATATGTTTCATTATTAAAAAGTTTTTAAAACATTATGTTTTTATCATATTTTTTTTATTAAAAATATATACTTTATTGACCCTAAAGCAAGTAAAGTAATGAGCGCAAACCATTTAGCCGCAACCCATTCCCCATGCCCATGCTCTATTGACTTACTTGACCTACGTCATATTTTAAATTATTATAAACATTTCATGTTTTTACTAAATTTTTTTTCTTTTTTTATTAAAAAATATCACACGATCAATTGATTCAATATATCAAAACTCTATCAGCCATAGATTAAAATTCAATTAAAGCGACTAAAGTCATATTTGTACACTTCACTTGTATTAATATTTAATAAAATTATTTGCACCTCGTGTTAGTACTTATGGTTAATATGGTATTAATGTATTAAAGTAATAATGTATTAATGTATAGAATTATTTTTTTTATGTCATCCCTGCTATTTAATAATATAAAGTGAAGGCAAATTATGACTTTAAGTCGTTTAATCTTGAATTTTTTAATCGCTTAATCAAATGGATCGCGATGTTATGGATTGTGTTGGAGCGTGTGGGCTGATAGAGATCTATTGATCAATTTGATCGAAATTGAATATTTTTTTAAATAAAAAGGAATAAAAATTTAGTAATAAATTATATGTTATGTTCATGGGGTCAATAAATTACATATTTTTAAATAAAAAAATTAAATTTTTTGTAGCAAAAAACTGTTTTATCAAAACTTTTTTAGAGCAGTAACTTATATTTTCTGAAAAATAATAAACTTTAAACAAAAGAAAATATAATAAGTTTTAGGTTTACACTAAATTTATTAACAAATATTAACAATCACTAACGCTGCACTAATTATCAATAATTATAATAATTAACAAAAATTCAACAAGACATTTCTACTCAATTTAACTAATTGCCATTATTATTAACTAGATTGCATAGTACACATACACATACACATACAAACATATATATATATATATATATATATTAGTATATATATATATAATAGTATATATATATATATATAGTATATATATATATATATAATATAATATAATATCTATATATATATATATATATATATATATAACATAAACTCCTGTATCACGTCTCGAGAATCTCGAATCTCGAATCTCCTAACTTCGATGTCTGTGGCTTAAAATCTTTCTACTACAATAATCTTGTGGCTCTGCTGCTACCTGTTCTCCTCCTAACAGAACAGATTTTCCATGCCTTTTTTAAAATATCTTACTACTTCTCACGAGAATGTTATATCTTTCTCATCAAATACTGAGGTCCTCTAATTTTAGGGGATTTCAATGTACACAACACTGAATGGTTTGGGGGTTCCTCTCATACTGATTTAGGTGGGGAGAGGCCGAATCATTCAGCATTCTCCAACGATTCTGGATTCAACTAATTAAAGAACCCACAACACATTCCGGCATCGTCCAACCAATTCTGAACACACCTTGACCTATGTTTCACCACTAGTCCTTCTCTATATAAATACACCACCTTGCTCCTATCGGTAAAATCTGACCACAACCTTATTATCTCTTAATTTTAATACTTTCTCTCCAACAGCTCCATCCTGCCTACGCGTTTTTTCTGGCACTTTGATCGGCCGATTGGGGGGCCTTGCGTTGCTTCTACGCTAACTATAATGGAATGACTGCTTTGTCTCTGGTGACGCTTGGACTTCTGCCGATAAGGTGGGAGCTGGTAATCGTTTGATGGGGATGAAGCAGGTTTTCATTCTTCTTCGACTAAAATCTTTTCTTCTCCTCAATATCTTGGGTTCGTTCTTGCTTGTTCTCGAACCATTCAGGCTAGAAACAGTGCATATGGGGAGTGGAAAAAATTTCTCGTTCTCTTATCACTCTTGAATATATTTTCATTCAGCTAGAAATTCGGTTGCATGGATACTCTTCGACGATGCAAAGCTGGCCTTTTCATCCAAACGAAAGTGCGCTCCTCCTTGGTTTCCTACTAACAAATCTTTCTGGCCTCTTGCCAATAACATTCTCTAACAACTTCTGTAAATCTGTATTTCCTCCTCTTATTCGATCTGATGGTTCTTTTGCTAATTCTCCAACTGAAAAAGGCCAATCTCTTCGGCCTCCTATTTTCCTCTAACTCAACCCGGGACGATTCTGGCATTACTCATCCTCCTCCTTCTCCTCTCAGGTGTCCATCCCTTTACCTGTGATACATTTATTGGGTGCATGGGCTCCTGAAATCTACGAACGATTAGGAAGGCGGGTGGCCCGGATTGGGCATTCCGCCCCGAGTTTTGAGGGAGTGTGCTTCCGTGGTATCCCCGCCCTTTCGTTCGAACTATATTCTCTACGTCTCAATACTAACACCTTTCGCCTCAGTGTTGGAAGCACGCCATGTCCAACCTATTCCGTAAAAAAGAAGCCGCTCTGATCTTTCCAACTATCGCCCTATAGCTCTACTTGTATTGTATTCTAAGATCTTTGAAACTCTTCTCGATCTCTCATTTCTTAGATCATCTGGAACTCATTCATTCTTTCCGATCGCCTGTACGGCTTTCGGCGCTCGAGGTCTACTGGCGATATACCTTTCCTTCTTACTGATTTATGGTTTTCCGCTCTTGGAACTACGGGGTAGACTGCGTTGGTTGGCGCTTGACATATCAAGCTTTGACGCGGGATATGGCATACATCAATCTGGCTCTCCAAAGTCCCCTCTTTGGTTTCCTCCTTCATCTTTGCTTACTTATGTCTAGTTTCCTTTCAAATAGCTCAATATCGCTGTTGTTTGATGGGGCGACTTTCTTCTTCTTTTCTTTTTCTGTCAATAGTGGTGTTCTCAGGGTCTGTCTTATTCCTACTTTATTCCTAACTTTTCAATTAAATGATCCTGCCTCAGCCCTGCCACATTCTAACTCTATTCACTCACTCATAATGCCGATGACTCGACGCCTTCATTCTTCACTCATTTCAATTCTGCTCCTTTTTTACTTCTAGAATTGCTCTCGTCTTAATCTTTCCGATTCTATTCTTCGCTGATCTGGATAGAATTTCGGGTGGGGTCGTCTGAACCTTGTGAAATCCAATTCTTTAAAAACTCAACTTCTGTCTACAAATCTCCCTCATCTAAGAACACTCTTCCTAACATTTCCTATCTCTTTCGACCGGTTTCTCAATCGTCCTCTCCTGTGACAATATAAACATCCTTGGCCTTAATAATATAAACAAAAAAATCTTGGAAACCTCACATCAATAACGGTTGCTAGGGCGACCTCAAAGAAACTGGGAGTTTCTGTTTTAGACTGCGAGACTTTTTCTCCTCTTCCCAGTTGCTCCAGCTATACAAGGCCTCATCCGCCCTTTATCGAGTAACTGCTCTCATATCTGGGGGGGGCCTCTGGTTTCACCGGCTATGGATAGAGTCCGGTCAAAGGCCCAAAAGGCTGATAAACTGGTTCGTACTTTCCAGTTCCTTTTGACCCTGGCTATCTTTGCATGGCGAATGTTGGTGCTTTATCTCTTTTTCTATAGGTACAGCAGCGGCAGGTGCTAGAGGGAGCTTTATCACTCGCGTACCTCCACCTTTACGTCGCCCTCGCAGCACTAGGGGTGCTGTGTCTGCACTTGAGTTTTGTGTTGATGTAGTAACTCCAGGCTAGTTTTTCACTGAGGTGCTTTTCCTTCTTTTCCTCACATCTGTTCTGTGGAATCTCTTCCAATCTTCTTCTGTGTTTCCATGCTGAAATTTAAATCTCCCCCAAGCTGCGTCTGTGCTCAATCTGCGTAATTTGCTTTAGTTGTTGACTTGTGAGGCGTGCAACACCCCTTCCCTGAATAGGGCTCTGCCCGTGATTTGTGGTGGTAACAACTGTAATATATATATATATATATATATATAATATAATATATATATATATATATATATATATATAATATATATATAATATTAATATATATATATATATATATAATATATATATAATATATTCTCTGTCCTTATTTTTGAAGTTATTGTATTTATTTACAGGACCCTGTAGATTTGTTTCGTATCATCTTAAAGTCTTAAAGTATTTCATTCCAAGTTTGAGGTCAATCGGTTAGCAGCAACCCGTGCCCCACGGGCGTCAAAAGTTGCCATGTTGTGGCTAATAGGGGTTTTCAAAGTATTAACTTGCAGCATTTGTTATGCTTCCTGTGGTGGGTTAGTACGTGTGTTTTTATACCATGATTATTCGTAAATGTCCTGTCAGATGAAGTGCACACTGAACAGTGATCAGGAGTGTATTAAGATAACTTCCTTTTACATAATATTACAGTATTTTTTTGTATATTTTTAGGTCATTATTAAAATTAAATATGTCACGGAAAGAACCATTTCTCATCGTTTCAATTGAGAAGTCATATTTCAAGAAATATTGAAAGCTAGACTCTCAGCACCAGTAGATAAATGTAAAGCTTGAGATAGAGATGCTGTTCATATATTGACAACTTGCGTTGAGGCAGTAAAGTAAAATCAAGAGAGAATATGGCATCAATCGTACGTAAACAAGTAACATTAAGGGTTAGATCTAAATTTAAAGATTCGAAACTAAACAATGTAGTTATTCACTGGGATTCTAAAATGCTCCCTGATATTATCGGAAAAAAAGTCAGTTGATCGACTGCCAGTGATAGCAACAGCTTTAAACGTAGAACAACTTCTAGGAGTTCCAGAACTTTCATCAGGAACAGGTAAAGAGATGTCATCAGCTGTAAATGATACGAAGGTAACAGCGGCAGCAGAACGGAAGGCTGGACCAGTAGCAAAGGACTTAAGAAGAAGAGAAAAGCAACTTTCGACCACTAAAGATTCAGGTTAGTGAAGTTATGTCATTCAATTTTAAAAAAGTTTTTTACCAATTTGCACTTACTGTCAACCTGATGTTTCTTAGATATTATATTTCATAACATTATTGTCTGTAATAATATTGAGCAATCGTAGTTTTAAATATTTATTTCAGAATATAATTATCTGTTATCCTCATCAGAGGATAGCGAAACTCAAGACTCCCAGATAGAAACTACAGGAGAAACTATTCAAACATCTAGCAATCCAGGTAAGTAAAATATCGACGAATACGCTGAAATAGAAAGTGATGTGTTGTTTCATAGTACTCATATTTCACCCAAACGAGCTAGGATAGAAATTTTGACAGCTAGACTATCAGCAGCACTAGATTAATGCAAAGTTATCGATTAAGATGCTGTTCATATATTGACAGATTGCGTTGGGGGCACTAAATTTAAATCAGAGAGAATATGTCATCAACCTCACGTCCATTAAAAGGGGCAGAGAAAAGTTTCGTAAGTAGGACACATTAAGCATTAGTTCTAAATGTAATGATTCGAAATTAATATATGTAGTTATTCACTGGGATTCTAAAATGCTTCCTGATATTACTGGATAAAAG